>MU736818.1:0-35001 GCA_026770625.1 Nicotiana glauca | reverse complement strand
TCAACCATTATTATACGGTCCTGAAAGCAGTCGCAGATCAGGTATGCGCACCTCATTTCTACCGCAAAGTGAAGCAGAAGGGTTGTCAAAATTGATGTTTAATATGTGGTCCATTATGCAATCGCATAATCAAAATGCGGACTACATAATCATCGCATAAGTTCCTCAAGGATTTGTGGAGGTCAATTCTGTGGTGCAAAATGTGACCGCATAACAGGAATGCGGACCGCATTCCTGTCGCAAACCCAGACAGACCTTCAGAGTTTGGGCGCATTTTTGCGGTCCAATCCGCGGACCGCATTTTGATTCTGCGATCTCAGAATGCGATCGCAAATTTTGCTCGGGCTTCTATTTTTCTAAATTTTAAAACCCGACCCCTTTTTAATAAAACACCTCAACCCCCTCACTTTAACGATCTTGCTGAACAAATTAAGAGAGAGGAAGAGAGGGTCTTGAGAAAGAAAGTCATCTTCTCCAAAAATTTGGTTCTTCAAAACCATCCGGGCCGGGAAATTTCAAGCTTATCTTCATACCGCCTTTCCTTACAGGTAAAATCCCTAACTTCTCCCATTGAACTTCTGGTTTAAACTAAGAGGGGGAGTCTCATGCATTAGTCCTTAAAATAATGGTTGAAATCATGCATGCATGTCTATTAAAAACCTAAAATCTAGTTGGAGGAATTGGGTAGGAGTAAAAGAGTATTCAAAGAGGAGTTGATAACCTAAATGAGTTTGAGTAGCAATTGTGAACTTCAATTCTAAGTTATGTGTATTAATTTGTGCACTATATTTACGTTGCTAGATTTTTGGTGAATTGGAAGTAAGAATTAGAAAGGAATTCAGATTCGGGTATGTATGTCTAACTTTAACCTTTGTAAAATTGCCTTGTTTGATGTCCAAATACTTGGTATGTGATATCGCCATGAATTAGTTGTGAAGTTAAACTCTTGTGGGCAGGATGTGTTTACTTGTGTGAACTATTTGTGAATTAATGTGTATTTTGGAGCCTTATGTGTTGTTAGTTAAGACACCCGATATGATTGCGCAAGTAAATGGCAATAAACTAGGTTGTGATTGCGAATGTGCTATGTGGCAAGGACTGTGGAATAAATGATAGAGACAAAGCGTAATTGGTGAAATTGAAATAATTGTGATAATATCCCTTGTGGTTAGTCGTGAAAACTATTGTCATGATCTAAATGGTTTAACGAGCTGTTGAAAAAGATGGAAATGGTGTGGATAGTCACCTAAACCTTTTGTGAGTTGTGTTGCTATTGTTATTGGGATTTGTGGTTATCCTTGTAAATTATTATTGTTGTGGTATTGTTTGAGAATTGTGATTGCTCGGTGGGATCGGGTTGCGCGCCGTAACACGAAGTAATAAGGTGTGGGTTGTGGTGATAAGGGTGGCGGAGGTAATAAGGGTGGCCGAGGTAATAAGGGTGGAAAGTGATCGATATCACTATTGAAATGAAATATGAGAACGTTGTGAAACTGAAAATGAGGAAATGATGATGGGGAAAGGAGAGTTTGTTAACTTATTTGCCTTGATTGTCTTCCTTGTGTGTACTCAATTATTGCTCCCTTCTATTGTTCATTACTTGTCTATGGCTTGAGGTTACTCAGGGTAAGGTTTGTTATACATACCAGTACAATTCAAATGTTCAGACGTCCCTTTTGCCGGGGGCGCTACATTCGTTTTATGATTGTAGGTGGATTCGCAGCAGGTGTTCTAGCCCACCGATCGTAGCTCCCTCTTCGTCTTCCATCAGCTTTTTGGTGAGCACCATTCCTCTCGGGGTCCTGTGTGGCTCAGGCCGCTTGTTTTCGGAGTTTATTTTGATGTTTTGTAAGGTATAGCCGGAGCCTTGTTACCGGCAAATACTATATTATTATGTTGTACTGGAGGCTCCATAAACAGTGGATGTAGGCTAGAAGTTTATATAAATCCATGTTTCTTTTGTTGGTCAACGAATTGGTAATTTCACTAACTAAATTGTATGTATGTATGCTTTGCAAAAAGGGTGTTCTAAAATTAATTATTTGGCTAGTTCTTGGAATATTGAGTAAGTAAGACATCGGGTAGCACGTGGGGTAAGAGAGTCACCCAGGTCCGCTTGGCTGGGGCTACCCGGTCCGGCGCCGGTCATGTCTCTCGAATTTAGGGTGTGACAATATATCAATCCCGAAATCAATCTCCCTATCTGGTGGAATTCCTGGAAGCTCATCTGGAAACACTTCAGGAAACTCATTCACAACTGGCACGGACTCGAGGACAGACACTTCTGATGTGGTGTTCGCCACCCGGACCAAATGATAGATACATCCCTTTTTAATCATCTTTGAATCTTTAAGGTAGGAAATAAACCTACCCTTCGGTACCATACTATTCCCCTTCCACTCGATAACCGGCTCTTTAGGGAACTCGAGTCTCATGACTCTCGTTCGGCAGTCAAGTTTAGCAAAGCACGAATAAAGCTAGTCCATTCCCATAATCACATCAAAATCCTCCATTCCGAGCTCAATAAGATCGGTCGTGGTAATGCGACCACACACCATGACGACACAATTCCTATAAACTCGCGAGGCTTTAATAGAATCACCAACCGGAGTCGATACAGCAAACGGCTCATGAAGTTGTTCGGGTTCTATCCCAAAACGTGAAGCAATGAATGGGGTGACGTAAGACAAAGAGGACCCCGGATCAATAAGAGCATAGCAATTAATGGCCTGAACAGACAAGATACCTGTAATAGCATCTGGAGAAGCCTCAGCATTCTGGCGACCAATCAAAGCATAGAACCGGCTAAGTCCACCCCTACCACACGCTCCACCCCTAACTGCACCACGCCCTGCTGGACCTGGAGGATGCACGGATGATGTAGCAACTGAAGACCTGGATGACTGGGCCGATCCCCTACCCATACCCTGACTGGGCGCACGGCAGTCCCGCTGGATGTGACCTCTCAACCAAAACCTATAACCTACTGGGATATCCAAATAGCAAGTCTCTGTATGGAACCTCCCACACTTGGGGCATGTAGCTCTCCCTTGCTGCTGGGACCTCACTCTTGGACGACCAGACTGACGGAACCTCCTACTGTTTGAACCTGGTCTCGAGTGATTGCTCTGCTGGTAACTGCGCACAGATGGCGGTGTACTCACTGAGGAATGAGCACATGACTGGGATGGCCCTGATGACCCTCTCCCTGGAACTGTTCTCCCTAAGTGACCCATTGACCGGGCCCTGCTGCTACTCTCCATTTCTGCCCGTATCTTCAACTTCCTAGCCTCTGTGGCCTGAGCGAATTCATAACAGAGTGCAAGGCCACTGTAGCAGTCTCATTCACCACCAAAGGACTAAGATCCTGAACGAAACGCCGCACTCGAGCATCCATGGTTAACACTAACTAAGGAGCATACATGGACAACCTCACATACTTCATGTGGTACTCCCAAACACTCATGCTGCCCCGCTTGAGAACCTCGAACTCAGTTGCGTGAGATGCCATCATCTCGGCATGCAAGAAGTGGTCCATAAAGGCATCTACAAACTCATCCCATCTCGCCGGTGGTCTTCCCTCCTCACGGGAATCCTCCCACATCTCGAACCACGAATGCGCTGCTCCACTTAACTTGTATGAAGCGAACTCAACCCCCCTGTCTCTGTAGACTTCATCACTCGGAGGGTCTTGTACATCTCATCAAGGAAATCCTGCGGATCGGCCTCTGGGTCTGTGCCTGAGAACTCTGGAGGGGCCAATCGCAGAAACTGGTAAACTCTGGAGCTAGCAGAATCTCCCTGTCCACTGGAGGACACAGGGGCATCATGAGATCTCTAGGCCTGGGTGGCCACTAACTGGGTCAACATATGGCTGGCTCCTCTAAGATCCCTATCAGAAACCCCGAGACCGGAAGCTGGAACAATATCAGGATTAGAAGTATCGGCGGGAGGGATGGTGGCACCCTCTGCTGCAGCTGGAACAGGAATGCTTGGATCTGGAATAGATGGGCCGGGGAGTCACTCTTACCCACGACATTAGGTACATAATTCATGGCCACACTTGGGGTAGCGTCGTTCCCAAGGCCGAGTCTAGCTTTCTTCTTAGGTGCCATTTCTGAAAATTTCGTTACTTATTTTAGAGCCTCTCCTACACCACGTGTTACCCCGCATTTTTTTTCGTTACTTATTAGCCAAGAGAAATAACCATTTACAAACAGAACACCTTTTTATCACAAAACATACATATGGTACATGATTCTTAGCATGGTTTACACTTTACATAACCCAACGTGCAAGATACATATTACGTAAGTTCATGGCCCACATTTCCTGTCTACGGAGCCTCTAAACATGAAAAGGGATGATATCATACTTGCTGGTAATAGGGCTCCGGCTATACCTTATACAATTACCAAAAATAAGACTCCAGAATAAAGACAGCATGCACCACGTAGGGCCCTAAAAGGAAAGGGGCTTACCGATTCAGCTGACGGGAAGGGATGAGGAGCTACGGTCGGTGGACTGGAGTACCTGCTATGGATCCACCTACAATCATAACACGAATGTAGCGCCCCCGGCAAAAGGGACGTCAGTACACTTGAATTGTACTGGTATTTATGAACAAACTTGCTCCAAGTAAACTCAAGCCATACACAAGTAGGTACAGTAATAGAAACAACAATGAAATGCACAAGAAAAGGAACAATCAAGCCAAACAAGTTTTCAATCTCTTATGTTTTCCACCTTCCACAATTCCACACCAATGATTTCAAAATTTTCTTGAATATTTATTTTAATAGTGATTTCGATCACTTTTCCACCCTTTTTACCTCGTCCACCCTTATTACCGTGGCCACCCTTATCACCACAACCCACACCTTATAACTTCGTGTTGCAGCGTGCAACCCGATCACAACGGATAGTCACAATCCACAAACAACACAACAGCGATCAACAATTCACAAGGATTAACAACAACACTTCTTAAGAAATAACAACAACAATTTACATGTATTTTCATAACCATCAATACTATTTTCCTTCAATCCAACAACTCACATGTGCTTTACATTACAACAACAATTGCCCACAATAAGCCATAAATGTGGTTATCACAGTTATTCCAGTTGCATCATTCACGATTTTCTTCCATCATTTTTTTCTCAACTCTTACCACATAACACTTTCACGATCACTCTTTTAGTTTATTGCCAGTTACTTGCACCATTATATCGGGAGACTTAACCACAACACTCAATCAAACCATCACAAGAATTCCAAAACAATCACAATCATACACATCACAATAATTTTCATGAATAAGCCACATAGATATCACATACCAAACATTCGTACACCAAACAAGACGATTCTACAAAGATCAAAGTTAGCCATACATACATGGAGCTGAGTTCCTTTCTAATTTCTACTTCCAATTCACCAAAAAACCTAGCAACGTCAATATAGTGCACAAATTAATACACATAACTTAGAATTTAAAGTTCACAATTGCTACTTAAACTTATTTAGGTTATCAACCCCTTTTTGAACACTCCTTTACCCCTACCCCATCCCTCTCACTAGATTTTTGGTTTTAATAGACATGCATGAATGATTTCACCCATTATTTTCAAGGACCAATGCATGAGACTTCCCCCTAGTTTAAATTAGAAATATAATGAGAAGGGTTAGGGATTTTACCAGTAAGAAAAGGGGTATAAAGATAAGCTTGAAATTTCCCAGCCCGGATGGTTTTGAAGAACAAAAATTTGGAGAAGATGACTTTCTTTCTCAAGACCCTTTCTTCCCTCTCTCTTATTTTGTATTGAAAGATCGTTAAAATAAAGGGCTGTGGTGTTTTATTGAAGAAGGGATCAGGTTGAAAATTAGAAAATTTGGAGCCGAGTTGGGTCTGCGGTCGCACTATGCGATCACAGAGTGGAAATGCAGTCCACGTAATGGACTGCAGAAGTGCTCCTAAAATCTGACTTCTCTACCTAGGTTTCCGACAGAATTGTGGTTCGTATTTATGTTCTGCGGTTGCATAATGCACCGCAGAATTGACCTTCACAAATCCTCGAGGAATTTATGTGATGATTATGCGGTCCGCATATTGATTATGCGATCGCATAATAGACCGCATTTTCAACTTCAATTTTGACTAACTCACTGGTTAACTCTGCGGCAGAAATGCGTTCCGCATACCTGTTCTGCGACCGCATTCTGGACCGCATAATTGAAATTTTTTGGAAAATTATGATTCTTGATTTTTAAGTGCAAAATCAGTAAAAAGGGTTCGAACCGCAGCGAGCTTGCTCGCCGCGAAGAATTCTACACATTCTTAACACATATTTGGATCTTGGCACTACGAGCTACTAGGTTTTGAGCACAAAATTTTATGGGGCCTTACAAAACAGTAGCCTTATGCAGTGCATATAATGCAGATGGAGACTGTGCTTAGTCTCGGAAGGCAGAAAGGTAGCCTTATGTAATGCAAAAATGCAGATGGAGACAGTGCTTAGTCTCGGAAGGTGGAAAGGTAGCCTTATGCAATGCAGGGAAATAAAACGATGAATAATAGTGAGATTTCTTAGCTGATAGCTGATTACAATATCGTGACTGCAGGGGAAGTTGTGTGCGGATAACAATTACGAACAAGTGATGATTCTGAGAAGTTGCATTCTTAAGAAAGTATGAGTACATAAATATACCTGATAATATTGTAAGACGAGTGGCTGCATCCAAAGAAAGATCGTGAGTTTTTAAGGGGGAAAGGCTAGTTCGTTTTCCCTTGGCTTCCGACAGTGCGTGTCATTGGGGTAGAGTCGCT
This sequence comes from Nicotiana glauca, assembly GCA_026770625.1. Lineage (NCBI taxonomy): Eukaryota > Viridiplantae > Streptophyta > Magnoliopsida > Solanales > Solanaceae > Nicotiana > Nicotiana glauca. The sequence continues at coordinate 28,169 of MU736818.1, read as the reverse complement.
AAACAGCAGCAATTCGAACAATAATTATGCATGATTTAGTAAATATAACGTAAATAGAAAATAGTTTTCTTTGGATGAACCAACGACTGTACATAGTTTAAGATATTGCAACCTCTCTTGCTCCGGAATTTTGAGGGTCCTCCTCAAAATTCTGCCCCAGTTTACTAGGGTGGCACTTCTGATGGCTGCGCTGGGTGGCTGAAAAATCAACTTCGTAATTTTGAGGGTCCTCCTAAAAATTCTGCCCCAGTTCCAATAGTAGGGGAAAAATGGAATTTTTATTAAATTGTGACCGAAACCATAAGGCTGCCTACGTATCCCCTCTTAAATAGGAATCAGGTCAAGCGTAGTTAAAATTACATCATTAAAGAAATCATAAGTGGTTACACATAGTATCGTTTCACTGCATCTGCATTGATTGGCTTTGGCCAACTTCTCTGTCCATTTCTGCAAGAATAAAGGCTCCTCCAGTTAGAACCCGGTGAACCATGTACGGACCTTGCCAGTTGGGAGAGAATTTTCCCTTTGTTTTATCTTGATGTGGGAATATTTTCTTCAACACCAGCTGCCCCGGTGTAAACTTCCATAGCTTAACTCTTTTGTTGAAGGCTTTGGACATTCTGTTCTGATACAACTGACCGTGGCAAACTGCATTCATCTTTTTCCCATCTATAAGAGCTAACTGGTCATAGAGACCTTTTACCCATTTAGCGTCGTCCAACTCTGCTTCTTGTATGATCCTCAAGGAGGGAATTCTACCTCGGTGGGGATGACCGCCTCTGTAGTATAAACCAGCATGTAGGGAGTTTCTCCCGTCGATGTGCGGACCGTGGTGTGGTATCCCAGCAAGGTGCATGATAACTTCTCATGCCATTATTTTTTACTTTCGACTATCTTCCTTAGTATCTTCTTAACATTCTTGTTGGTTGCTTCTAAAGCTCCATTAATCTGAGGCATGTAGGCTGTAGAATTCTTGTGTTTAATCTTGAATGCATCACACATTTCTTTCATCAAGGCGCTATTGAGATTGGAACCATTATCGGTGATGATTGATTCTGGATTCCTGAATCGGCAAACAATACGGTCACGGACGAAATCTGTCATAACATTCTTAGACACTGCCTTGTATGACGCTGCTTGAACCTATTTAGTAAAATAATCGATTACCACCAGGATAAAATTGTGCCCGTTTGATATGGCAGGCTCGATAGGTCCAATGATGTCCATTCCCCAGGCAGCGAATAGCCATGGTGAGCTTGTTGCAGTAAGCTCATTTGGAGGCACCTTTATCATGTCTGTATGTATATGACAGCGATGGTACTTGCGAACATACTGGATACAGTCTGTTTCCATAGTCATCCAATAATAACCTGCTCGGAGTATCTTCTTTGCTAAGACAAGACCATTCATGTGTGGCCCGCAACTCCCTGCGTGCACTTTGTCCAATCGTCTGGATGTTTCTTTTACTTTGATACATCTTAGTAAACCCAAATTGGGAGTCCTCCTATACAGGATTCCCCCACTGTGAAAGAAGTTGTTGGATAACCTCCGAAGTGTGCGCTTTTGCATGGCGTTGGCATATTTTGGAAATTCTCATGTTGTCAAGTGCTCCTTGATATCATCGAACCATGGTTTTCCGTCTGCTTCTTCCTCAACTTGAGCACAATCAGCTGGGATGGGATCAATAAAATTTGTATCTAGATGCTGGATCATGGATGATAAAGTATCTAACGCGTCAGCGAACTCGTTCTGGACCCTAGGGACATGCTAAAATTCTGTCTTTGTGAGTCTTTTCCTTAACTCCTGTATGTGATGCAGGTAGGGGAGTATCTTGGAGTTCTTGGTTGCCCATTCTTATCGAACCTGATGTATGAGCAAGTCTGAGTTCCCGATCACTAGCAGCTCCTGAATGTTCATGTCAATGGCCATCTTGAGCCCTAGGATGCAGGTTTCATATTCGACAATATTGTTGGTGCAAAAGAATCTGAGCTTGGCGGATACCGAGTAATGCTGGCCGGTCTCTGATACTATGACTGCTCCTATGCCAACTCCATCGAAATTTGCGGCTCCATCAAAAAACATCCTCCAACCATGGTAGGAATCTGAAATATCTTCTCCTGCAAAGGACATTTCTTCATCAGGAAAATGCATTTTCAGGGGTTCGTATTCTCCGCCAACAGGATTATCAGCAAGGTGATCTGCTATGGCTTGGCCCTTGATTGCTTTCTGAGTCACGTAAACAATGTCGAATTCACTTAGCAAGATTTTCCACTTGGCGAGCTTGCTAGTGGGCATGGGCTTTTGAAAGATATACTTCAGCGGGTCCATCCTGGATATGAGATAAGTAGTGTAGGCATAGAAATAATGCCTCAATTTCTGAGCTACCCAAGTCAGAGCACAACATGTGCGCTCTAATATAGAATATCGGGCCTCATACGGGGTGAACTTCTTACTAAGATAGTAGATGGCTTGCTCCATCCTTCCCGTTTCATCCTGTTGTCCCAGAACACAACCAAATTCTCCATCCAAAACCACGAGATAAAGCAATAGAGGCCTTCCTGGCTCGGGCAGAACCAAGACTGGTGGTGTTGATAGGTATTCCTTGATAATGTCAAAGGCCTTCTAACAATCATCAGTCCATTTAGTAGCAGAGTCTTTCTTAAGCATTTTAAAGATGGGTTCACAAATGACCGTGGACTGAGCTATGAACCGGCTGATATAGTTGAGTCTTCCCAAGAAACTCATCACGTCCTTCTTGTTCTTTGGAGGTTGAAATTCTTGAATGGCTTTGACTTTTGATGGGTCCAATTCTATTCCTCGACGACTCACGATGAAATGCAATAACTTTCCAGCAGGAACTCCGAATGCACACTTGGCAGGATTAAATTTCAGATTATACCTCCTTAGTCTATTGAAGAAATTTCTCAGGTCTTCCATATGATCAGTGGCTTTCTTGGATTTGATGATGACATCATCCACATATACCTCAATATTCTTGTGTATAATGTCGTGAAAGATGGTATTCATGGCTCTCATATCGGTGGCACCAGCATTCTTTAACCTAAACGGCATTATTTTGTAACAATACATCCCTGATGGCATGATGAAAACCATTTTCTCTACGTCGACCTCATCCATCCATATTTGATGGTACCAGCGAAACAATCAAGAAAAGACTGCAACTTATGATTGGCGCAGTTGTCGATAAAAATATGTATGTATGGCAAGGGGAAGTCATCTTTGGGACTGGCCCGGTTAAGATCCCAATAGTCGACACAGATTCTAACCTTTTCGTCCTTCTTTGGTACCGGCACTATGTTAGCTAACCATGTTGGATATTCCACTATCCTGATAACCTTGGCTTTGACTTGCTTAGTAACCTCTTCTTTGATTTTCAAACTCATATCGGGATTGAATTTCCTGAGCTTCTTTTTTACCGGCGGACAGGTTGGATCTGTTGGCAGTTTGTGTGCTACAATGGACGTGCTGAGACCAGTCATATCATCATACGACCAGGCAAATATGTCCTCATATTCCTTTAAAAATTCAGTATATTCTTCCTTTTCTGATGGCAATAGGTGAACACAAATGCGAGTTTCTTTGACATTTTCTGTATCTCCCAAATTAATGACCTCAGTTTCTTCCAAGTTAGACTTAGGTCTATTCTCAAAATTCTCAACCTCTCGAATGACCTCTTCAGTTATTTCATCTTCTTTTGAGTCTATGTCCTTTTGTTTCATTGTTTCGTTGCAAGTCACAGTCGTTGGTTCATCATCAAAGTACGTAATAGTAATGCTGTGTAAAAATAGAGTAAATGATAGAGAAAATAATAAGAGCGAGATATATGATAAATAGAAATTCTTTGATTAAATTCATAATTGTTTGAAACATTGGATCTCTTTTCGAAATTAAAGACAATGCGGAAAGAAAATCAACTAGCAAAATAAAATAAAATGAGATGCATGGTGCTTTTGTTTAGCCTTGACACCCTGAAGCCTTCCGGGCCCTGACATTTCTAATTGACCAATTGCTGAGGCGGTCTCCTCGGTTCACAGCTTGTATGGAAGGGCCTTCCTCCTCGAAAAGAACACAACAGTCCATATCATCATCCTCCAAAAACAGATTCTTCATGGCTGCCAATGCTTCATCTGCCTCTGACCCATATATAGTATCTATCGGTTTTAAGGTTTGCTCCAGGCTAGGTATCAGAAGCTCCAATGGATAGTAGGGACCGCGCCATGATGGCGACCTGCTTTGGAATTCTTCCCAAGTATAACTGTACCCTAAGCCAAATATAGTACCATGATTCTTTAGTTTGATGGGCTTAGTGATCCCCTGGAGATTTTTACCGAGTCCATTTCTAGGCTCGTACCCACACCAATTCAGGATACATTCGATCTTGCTATCCTACCACTTATCCTTATCTACAACGTTGACCCTTTTGTTGTGCTGGTATGTTTCTCTGCCTATTCTTCTTCTACTTCCAATCATTGGGATGGTCTGGCGATTATATATAGGGTTACTACCATCTCCATGAATAATCACCTCTTAGTGATTCTATTCGAACTACACTGCCTGGTGCAGGGTCGATACTACGGCTCCAGCGGCGTGAATCTAGTGTCGTCCTAACAGCAGGATGTAGGATGCCGAGACGTCTATTACTTGAAAGTCGACGTCGAACCATGTTGGCCCCATTTGTAAGCATAGGCTAATTTCTCTGATAGTAGATCTCTGGGATCCATCGAAGGCCTTGACATTGATAGCCCCATCTTTGATCTCGTGTAGGTTTTTTCCCAAAGTTCTGAGAGTTATAACTAGACAAATGTTGAGGCTGGATCCTCCATCGATCAGGACTCTAGTGATGAAATAATCCTCGCATTGGACGGTGATGTGCAGTGCCTTATTGTGACTTAGTCCTTCGGGCGGCAACTCATCTTTGTGGAAGGTGATTTTATGGCTCTCCAGCACCTGCCCTACCAAATTTTCCATTTAACCTTTGGTTATCTTGCTGGGCACATAAGCTTCACTCAGTATCTTTATCAGGGCATTTTTGTGAGCGTCAGAATGATGCAGAAGAGCTAGGATAGAGATCTGTGCTGGCGTTTATTTAACTGCTCAGCGACCGAGTACTCCTTCGTATGTATTTTTCTCCAAAGATCGTCGGTCCCAGTTTCAATAGGCCGTCTTGAGGCATGCTTACTGGACTCTGCTAAGTGTTCTGGGGTGTAAACCCTCCCTGTTCTGGTCATTCCTTGTGCGGCAATTGTTTTTCCTGTCTTGGTCTTCCCTTTCCTCCTTGCTTCGGCAGTGTAATCCCATGGTATGGCATTTGAGTGGAACGGTGTTATGGCTGACATTGTCACAGGAATAGGTACCCTTGGTGGTAACACAGCAACTTCAAAGGCTTTTGGAACTCCAAATTTAACCTGAATTGGCCCGGGCGCCTTTGCAGAAGGAGGTGCTTCAAATTCGAGAGGTATAGACATGTTTACTTCATCGTCCCTGGAGGGCTAATTCTACACCACAATTGGGTTAAGTATAACCGCTAGTTTCTTTGGTTCATCACCTTCATCAATCAAACCTATCGACCCCTAGGGGTCCCAATCATCTTCGATCTCGATCATGTGAATATCTCCACCTTTGTGGTCAGGCAGAGGGTTGTTGCGAACATTAGGAGCATGCTCCTTTGCTACTATGACCTTATTGTCGATCAGGGTTTGAATCTTGTCCTTCAATGAGCGGCACTCGTCAAGGGTGTGTCCCTTCATGCCGGAATGATACGCACAGGTCTTATTGGGGTTGACCCACTAGGAGGGATTTTCTGGAGTTTTGGCTGGGATAGGAGTGACGTAACCAGCAACTTTAAGTCTCTCGTATAGCCGGTCAATTGGTTCACCGATGGATGTGTATTGTCTGGGAGGTTTGCGGTCAAAATTTTGCCTGGGTCTAGGGAAATTTTGACGGGTGGGAGGCGATTGGTAGTGAGAGGGTTGTGCATTATAAGCTTGACAAACAAGTGCGGGTTGAGAGTATCTGGGTGGGGTGGGTTGATATGTGAGAGGTGGAGAGGATTGGTAAACGGGAGGTGGAAAGGAGGGTGTGGGTGCTTGGTAATTCGTATAAGCTTGACAAACAAGTGCTGGTTGAGAGTATCTGGGTGGGGTGGGTTGATATGTGAGAGGTGGAGAGGATTGGTAAACGGGAGGTGGAAAGGAGGGTGTGGGTGCTTGGTAATTCGTGATGGGCTGATATGTAAGTGGAGGTGATGGGTTGGTGTGGTATTTTGGTGGTGATTTGGCTCCCTGCGTGACCATTACGGCACTCATATCCTTCTTCTTAGATGTGCCACCAGACTGTAAAGCCTTATTAGTGGACTGCAATGCTTCAAGATTAGTAACCATACCATTCTTAATGCCCTCTTCGATTCTTTCTCCAAGTTTGATGATATCGGAGAACTTCTGACCCTCGATCAACATCAACCTCTCGTAATATTGGGGATCCTGAGCTCTGGCGAAGAATCTATTGATCTGTTCTTCTTCTAGGGCCGGCCTGACCTTTGCAACTTCTGACCTCCAACGAGTAGCATAATCGAGGAATGTTTCAGTGGGCTTTTTCTTCAAATTCTTTATGTAGAATACATCCGGTGCATTCTCTGTATTGAATCGGAATCTATCCATGAAATTCGGGGCCATGCCTACCCAGCTCGTCCTTTTCTTGGGGTCCTGGCTCATGTACCAGGATAAAATATACCCCTTCAGGCTTCTCATGAAGAGCTTCATATGGATCTTCTCATCCTTTCCGACTCCAACCAGCTTATCGCAATATGTCCTCAGGTGGACTCTAGGATCTCCTGTTCCATCAAATATTTTGAACTTGGGAGATTTGTACCCCTCCGGAAGTTCAACATCTAACTGAATGCAGAGGTCTTTATAATTTAACCACTCGATACCTTTATTACCTTCGATGCCCTGATCTCGGCTGGTTAATTTCTTGAGTTCCGCCTCTAAGTTCCTGATAAGGGAGTTTTTGTCATCACACTCAGGTGTATTTGAGATTGGTTGAGTGTAGTAGGGTACAATATCCATGTAAATAGGAGTGTTGTGGAGATGGTCATTTGCGGTGTTTAGTGGATCGAGAATGAGTAGTGGAGTGTTGTTGGTAGTGTGGCATGTGCTGCAGTGTTGAGCATGAGTAGGTTGTATCTGTGGTTGTGGTGTGTTTTGTGGAGGTACGGGATTCTGGGTGTTGACATCAGGAGCGGCGAGTGAAAATAACAGGTTCGCAAAATTTTGAACTTGATCTCGTTCTTCTTGGAATTTGAATAGTTTTTGCTCAAGTTGGGTAGCAGTTTCCTTAGGAACCGGGGTACCCTGAGGAATATCAATCTCCTTTCTAGCACTTGGATCTCCCATTCAACCTTTTTTCTTGTTCCGGATAGGACTCGGAGGAGGAGGTAGTGGAGGGCCCTTTGATCTTGTGGAGTATGACGATGGTACCAGAATGCACGAATTAACCTTTGGGAAGGGGAATAAAAATAAGAGAAAAAAAAGGTAACAAGTTAGTGCAGGTTATGAGGAAAAAATATTGCAGTATGTAAACACGTTGTGCGAAAAATGTAAATCACGTCCTAACTTTTGGTGCCTCGTTGTACCTGAGGTAGGCCTAGCGACAAATAGTTTTGGAGAACTTATAATGCTAAATGCCTCATTTTATTGATAAAAATAAGACGAATCCAAAACGACTCTAAATAATAGAAAGTAAAATATCTCTATTGGCCATTGGCCATATTACATTAAAATAAATAATAAAAGGACTCCTAACTACTTGGTCCTAGGAGGACCTTCCCCACATTTGGCATCTTCGTCTCCCTCGAACCGCTTCACCAACTCGCGTAGTCCTAGCAGCAAATAAACTTGGGCCAGATGTCCGCCTGCATATCCTTCACCATTTTGACAATCTTCAATTCTCTTATTGGTGCTGACAGCCATATCTTTCCACTCCTCGATCAATTTCTGATGGGCTTCTTGTATTTCCTAGTGCTCACTTTCACACTCTCGAATTCTCTTGCGCAGTTGATTATACTTAACCCGTGCTTCAGCATGCTCGTCGATGATTCTATGACCTTGAATGAATCTGGGCTGACCCATGCCATTGTCTTCTGACCAACCCGAATAGTGTGGCGCACAACCAGCGTGATACGTGACTGTCTCAATAGATTCTTTCCCCAAAATGAGTTTGCAGTGCCACAAGTGCTAAGCTTGGCACCTGTGAGGGCTATCATCGTCCTGGAAATTAGCCCTAAAGTGACTCATTCTGTCGACCCTTGGTATGATTTGCTTTCTTCCAGCCTGCCTCATGGCTCGGAGAGGAACGTAGGTAAAAGTTCCTCTCAAACCAATTAGTATGAGAAACGGTGCATCTCGGGGTCGAACAATGAATTCATCTGTGGGGAACCACTCGACCATCCATTGTACCTAGTCTTCTTTCAGATTTTCAAATAATTCTACCCATCCCCGGGTGTCCTCTAGCTGAGCGAACATTTTAGGCATATAATTCATGTGCCTTGGCTGGTGGAAGGCGATGTGATCATCCCACTCTCTGCGTAGGATCTCTTGTCGGTATTCCCCTTTCTGGAGGTGTTCCATGAGCCAGAGATGAAGTAATAAGTTGCAACCCTCAAAATGACTGCTCTGTTGCTGACAGTTGTTCAAGGCACGTTATATCTCAGTGATGATCATAGGCACTATGCTGAACGTCTGCCCGCCAATTCCTTCTATCAAGGTCTGGGTTACCATGGCTAGTCTGGTATGGATCCTAGCCTTCTTCATAGGGAACACCATCATTCCCAAAAAGCAAAACATAAAAATGAAGACCCTTCTATGGACATGCCCCAATGAGGTGATGGCGAACTCATCTGAACATCTGCGGTATGACTTGCTATGGCTCTACCTCTCATACAGATAGTCAAATGGGATGTAAGAGTCTTTCAAGCATGCTAAGTCTAGGTTCTTCTTTAATACCATCATCTTAAGGAAACCCCTTCCTTCGCGATTCTCTGGCATAAGCAAACCCGGAGTCTCCCAAGGAATACCAGCTAAACCTCCTATTTCTTCAAGCAAATGAGTCATTTAGAAGTCCCCGAAGTGGATCACAGACTTGTCACTATCCCAGAACAATGTCGCAACCTCTATGATTTTGTTGTTGGGCTGAATCTCTAGAAGAGAAGGAAAATTCCCTAAGTACTTGCGGACCAGTGTCTGATCACTAGAGCGTAGACCTTTCCACCAATTTAGCATCCTTGGATGAATGTTGGTTACCATGCCAAATCTGGGGACTTCGAGCCTCATTTTCTGCAAAACAAAGCGTTTGGCCCTTACCCCCACCGGACTCGACTATTTAAACAAATAATTAGCTTATCAAGCACTTTAGTTCTACAAATAAATGTACAGAACATGGAGGTGTCCATTTGGGTTTCAAGAAAACCCGGTGGACTTTGGACAAGGCTATCTTAATGAGTCATTATGTGGACAACATAACTGACTCGGGTAGGTTTGACCATGATACATGTATAGTTTAAACGGAGTAAGGTTTCTATTGGGGTATTATACAGGTACCCTTGAGCGGACAACTCAAGAGAGAAAGGCACGGAATCGTCGACTGCAACGCTAGTAGACTGATTTTACCGCAAATATGCCTTTGCCAAATTTAGGGGGTGATAGTATTGGAAGAGCGCAAAAACTCATTATAAGCATTACTATAGTATTTGTTTTGGCGCGAGTGGAATATGATGTTGAAGATACAGTTTACAAGAATGAAAAAAATTGACATGTATTTTCACGTTCATATAATAAAGTTTACAATAATTGCTCAAAATTACAATAGCATTGACAAGAAAAGCGGTAAATGAAAATAATTAAAGAAAAAGAAACAAAAGAAACAAGTCAGTTTCAAATAAAGGCAAGAAACAAAAGCAGTAAAAGAAAGCAATAATGTCACAAACAGCATGCAATGGTAAAAGCCTAAAGAATCCCCAGTAGAGTCGCCATGTTGTCGATGCCCCCTTTTTTCCTACCTTGAGAGAGCAAGAAATTGGGTTTACGACATCTTAGGAAAGACAACTCTATTCCTGCTTTGGGAATTTGGTTTTGGATTTGGAGAGTTGCCACCTAATGATTATAGTGCATTAGGACACTTTAAAAAAGAATTTGAGATGAAAAACCAGAGTTTGGGTAGGGGATAGAAATTATCTCGAAGGGAAGATGTTAGGCACTCCTCAAGATCCACTAGTGTGGTTCCCGGCCATGCTACAATTGTTACTGTAAATAAAAACAACAAGTAAGCAAGCAAGCATTGCAAATACGAGGAAACTTTCACATGATGGTTGCAAAATAAAAAGTACAAAAGGTTTAGAAGTGCTAAAATTTGGGAAGAATGTAGCTTTGTAATTAAGGAAAAGATATACGAGTAAAGGGGAAGGGGTCAAATAATTGATGCAAGTAACTTAAAGAAGTGAAAGAGGCGGAAATTTAGGGAGAAACAATACTAAAATTCAGATAATTAAATGGGAGATTATTCATGATGGGTATAAAAAGTTGAAGTAAAAGAAGAGAAACCAAAAATTGAACATCTTTTAAAATTCTGAGAAAAATAACAAAGAGGGAGGGGGTCCTAGGTTTATAAATCACATGGATCATCTATAGAACACCGGTACCCAATTGTACGCATAGTGTTATCGTGTGATCATCATCTCCATGTCTACCCTTCCCCACCCCGTTAAGATATTAAAGCGCGGAATAGTATCGTTACTTATTGCATGTTATTACCTGTCCCAATCCTATTAGTCCCGGAGGAAAATGGACTACTAATCCTAAAGGGAGAGGGGTTTGGGGCTTTTAGAAGTTTTCAAAGGACAAAATGCTAAGGCGTCAATCAAACACACATAATGCAAATAGTACGGAAACAGACAAGCAAACAGGGCTCAAATATACCTCCATAAATCAACAAAAGTCATAGAGTTTAGCATGTCTTACACGTACTGATTTGGTCTTAATTAAATAAAGCGACGAGCGGACTGGTTCAACACATATTTTTTGACGGAAAGTTTATATTAGGCTCGCTCGAATGCCGTTGACAAAAATCGATCCGATTGATTAAATAATCCTAAGTGTTAATTAGAACTAGGCATGATATCTACTTATTTTAGAAATAATAAAAACTGATTATAAAAAAGGTTAACAATTATAACAGAACAATACAAGTTCAGTAGTTGACATTGCTTTTATTCAGATTCAAGATTTCCTATAGGCATGTTTTCTATACACTTACTGGTTTTGACACCTTTTCAGACGTTAACAAAAATCCTATGAAGATGGTATCTGTATGCGGCTTTTATTATTAAACCTAGGAACTGTGTACCTAATGCAGTGGTCTATAAACATTATTTTTATGTGTGAATTTGCAGAATAATTAGAAGTTAATCCAATAGGCAGGATATCTATGCGTGGAGATAAAAAAAATGAGAAGTTAATCCTATATGCATGATTTCTATGTGTGAGTGTGGAAACTAGAAGTTAATCCTATAGGTATTATTTCTATGTGTGGAGTTGCACAAATCGTAATAAATCCCAATAGGCAGATTGCTACCCTTAGTGTATAAAAATAAACTCCATCCCCTTTATTACTAAATCCCCGAATTTATACAAGTTATTACAGCCCAAAAGAAATAGAACTGGAATTAAAAAAAATTACATCAGGAATCTTCAACTACATCCGAGCAGCCTAATACAGACTTAATGCCTAATAATATGAGATTGAGCCACTTCTGAGATCAAGATTTCCAAGCCTTCTCTCATCTAGGGTGTTTCAGAGATCCAAGGGACTTCAGGAATCGCAGGCAGTGCATACACCCAAGATGTTAATCAGAAAATGAGTTGTGCAGTATGGAAGCGCCAGCCCTTATGTGTCCAAGTTCATAGTGAGCTCAAGGGTCCCAAGGTAAGGCTCACACAAGAGGGGAAGAACCTAAGTTCTAAGAGCATAGTGCAAGTGCAATAAAAGAGAGAGGATAGGGAATAACTAGGCAGGCTGGTGGTCATACCCAGCCATAAAGTAGACTGGCACACCCCTAACCAAACCTGTCGGTCAAAAATTTAGAGAGTAAAGACCTACTGTAGGTCAAGCTATGGATTGAGCAATACCTAGAACACTGTCAGGCCAAAGCTGTCACTCAACAAACATAATAAGGGAACAGGGATGGGAAATTGACAAATCTTAGGGCCCAAAGGGTCTAGTTCATATCCATGGACAATAACTTCAAATAATTCTATGTTTATGAACCATAACTTAACGCATATAATGGGATATGGGGGTTAGGGATTCATAAAGTAGCAAGTAAATAACAAATGACTGACAGAGTGCACACATAGATAAACATTATTTTACAAAGGAAAGAGAACATATTATAGCATGCTAGTAACATATCTTGACTGCAGAAACGTAAGTATAAGTAGACAGGAATGACAAACTAGACTAAGTAAAGAAAACATGTAGTTGTTGAGGTTTCTAGATTAACTAGGACATACCAGTAGAGAAGCAAAGTGCAGAAAAGGCAGAGCAAACAAGAGTCCACAGTCTAGCCTCGGCCTTTAGCTGGCTAGACAAAGCAACATCACAAGTAGCAGTAAGGAAAGAGAGTGTTTTGAGAGTTTTTTTGAACTCAAGTTATTCGTGTGTTCAAAGAAAGGAGAGTAGGGTATTTTTTTTAGGGCATATAATCTCACAGCCGTGTGGATAATTTCAAAAGGCATAGGACCAAGGCAACACAAACCGGGCTAAACCTTACCTTACTAATCCTATTGAGGCATAAAATAGCCTCACTAGCATGCATGTAAAAAGAAATAACAAGCTAAAATTAAATATTCAGTGATCATAATAGAGTTTATAGAATACTCTGTGATGATATTACAGATGATAACACTTAAAAAATGATACAATAATATAATGTAAAAAATTGAGTCTTTGCCCTCTTTGTTGAAACTTACGCATTCTTCAATTTGTAGCTATTTTGCTTCTTCTTTCGCTTTCTTCAAAAACTCTTCAAACTTTATCATTTCCTTTTTTTATTTATTTGACCTTGCAGAAGTGGTATGTACACTTGCCTTTTGCTTTGCATTTCTCATTGGTGGTTTCCTAAGGGCAAACTCTTGTGTTGTTTTTCCATCAAAATTGTGTTGCCTGCCATCCCAACTTCTATCCCTTGTTCAAGACTTCTTGTTTTTTCCACTATGCATAGGTGATAAATCATCTTTTCTTGCTGCCTCTACTCTACACCGTTGTAACATTGCTTCTTCCTCTCCTTCGTCTTACAAGTATCTCCCCAAGTGCACTGGTTGTGGAACATTTTGGTCTATACCAAGTGACACCAATGTGTTACCATCATGAGAGTTAGCCACGATTGCCTTGTGTTGATGTTGTTTTGTGATTTACATTTTGTTACAACATCTACTCATTCGTCCAGTTCTACTAATAGTAGGATTAAAAGATTTTATTGGATTAGAATTTACCATTGCATCTAATAACTTCCTCTCCTCCAACGACATAGCTGGATTGGTTGTCACTAGTTGCAGCTGCCCCGTTTTTTGAATTGTTGCTGCCTTGCAATGATCAATATGAGGATTGACTGTGTTGCCTGGAAGATTTTGTTGTTGCGTGTTTAGAGTAGGATGTTGTTGTTGCTGGTTTTTTGCATTTGAGAATGCTTCTGATTTTTTCTGCTTAGCATTTGACAGGCTTGCAGCTCCTGCAATGTTTTCATGTATCTGCTATTGCCCAGATACTGCATTAACAACAGCTGAAGCATTTGGATTAACCTGCTACTGCTGCCCAGTCGACTTTGTTCCAGATTTGTTTGCAAAATGTTGTTGTCCAGTCGACTTTGCTCCAGAATTGGTTTCATTTTGAATAGCAGGAGTGGAAGCATTCCTAGGAATGAATTCAGGAGCATTGAGGTTCAAATAACTCTTTGGACTTGATATTACTCAATAAGATTTTACCATGGCTAAGGAATCAATTTCCTCACCTGCACTATCATGTTTAACCTCATGATCAACCTCTTCTGATGAATAACAACCAAAACCATCACCCCAATCCTCTTCCTCGTCATCCTCACGCTGCTCTAGCCACATCTTGGAGTTGATAGCCATCAACCTCACATTTTCATGAATACCCTCATTATTATTCCCTGTTGACATCATAGGTTGCCCAGATTTACCTTCAAATTATCCAACAGATGACTGTGAATGGATGTCAAATACGGATGTGTTTAAAGTGGCCAAAGGTTGTTTGACCATGGTGTTATTCAACATCATTTCTTTATGGAAATCTTTGATAATTTGTTCAACCTTGGGATTTGAAAAGTGCACTGTAGGTACATTGGAACTATTTGATTGGTTTCCCACTAGTTCAGTCCCCAACTCCCTCTTTGAGCCACTTGGTCGAACACTCGTATTTTTCTCCAAATCGACCTTGTCTTGCCCCACCCCCCCTTTCATTCTTGGACATTGGTACAAGTTGTTTGGATATCATGTTATCTTCTAAACCAGCTGCATCAGGTTTAAGGTCCCCTGCATTTCCTAGAATATCGAATGAATTAAAGCTGGAACCAATGTTTACAGCAATCTGTCGAATACCCAAGTTCTGTGATTTTTGTGAACCCCCTTGCTTTGTAGGCGATTTTTTGGGGGTTACCTTTCCCTTTTTGGTTTGATCCCTTCCTTTATCAACAATGTTAAGATTACCAGCCTTATCTTCCATCAGATTTCCCTTAGTTCTTCTGAATTCCCCTCCAAAAATTAGTGTCCCACTAGAATTACAGTCCGCAGGTGCTGCATTTTGCCCAGTTTTTTTATTGCCCAGTTTTTGGAATTCACCTTCTGTTGCAACCCGTGGAGCCATAGTATCTGAGTTCTGCCCCATATCTCCTCGTTTAGTATGATTAAATTTCATTGTTTCATAAGCTCGAGCAACATTCTCCTTTACAATTGTTGTAGGTGATTCAACAGTTGCATTAAGCAAACTATCAGATGGTTGCACAGCTATATTAATTGTTTGCAAAATCTATTGATTAGCTACGGATTCTTTTGGTCCTGTAGAAAGTGCAGACTCCAAGCCATCTTTCTCCACATATTGTTGAAACTTCTGAGGCACCTCAGTACTATCAGCAGTCCTCTTTGAAAATCCACCAGATGATATTATAGCTGCTGCACTAGCCAGGTTATCATATGCCTGTACAATTGGATTCACAACATTGGAAATCCTCGCCAAAGCTATGCAAGCCGGAACATTTGTTGGAAATTTAGCTGGACCCTTATCAAATTTTGAACTATCATCTACTGTGTTGTTCTCATTAACTATTTGTTTTCCTCCATCAATTTGAAAAACATGTTGTTCTCTCACATTTTCTTTCGTTGCATCACTTCCCTATTCACCATCTTTTTGAGATGGCCCTAGCTTATTCATAAAATTTAACTTCCCAGCTGATTTTTGTTTTATTGTATCAGCTATACCTGCACTTGCACGATTCACATTAGCCATTTGTTGTAGTCCTTCAGTTTGCACAACATTTTGATCGACCACAATTTCTTTTGCTGCATCAACTACTTGATTACCAATATTTTCTGCTAAATTGTTAACACTTTGTCCTGCTCTTTTAGCACTTAAATAATCCCTTGCATCACCTTTTAGTTTTTCAATACCTGGATCTTCTTCCTCGTCCAAACCTTGACCAAATTGTGGTGTTACCCCTGTTACTTCCTCTTGTATCTCCTCTGTTTCTGCGTGTTTTTTCATAATCCGACACACCTTCTTGTCATGTACTTGATGCTTGCAGTAAGTGAAATATTTAGGGAGAATATCATACACTATTTCCTGATAGTATACGATATATTTACCTTTTGTTCGATCAACAATCTGTAGCTTCACCTTTTTTGGATGTTTAGCAAACAGATCGATTATATCCTTAACTCCAGCGGCACTAGAACTCGTTCCTTCTTGTGTCGCCTTGTCCACAGCAAGAGATTTTCCGACAGATAAAGCTATAGGCATTAATTACCTCTTAGCAAAGAAATTAGGCGGCAAACCTAGTAGAGATATCCATACCACTGCCATAGACGTCTTCTCATTCGGATTGAATCCTAAATTCCATGGGAATGTTCTGAAGAAAAATTCGTCACCTTTGGATTTAAGATATCCGGTGGACTTTGAAAGGAAGTGTACATAATCATTGTAGAGGTCAAATCTGACTAACAAATGATGAAACTCCAACTGCCCAACGTTACATTTAGCTTGAATATCAAATTGCGACGAAAACATTGTTCGAACATCCTGTAGATCAGGTTTTCCATAAGAAAATTTAATCACGACTGCCTGATGCAATCCTTCTTCCCTTATGAAGTCGTTAACTTCTTCTACTATGAATTCAATCAGTGGTTCACCATGAACAAAGCTAACAGGCACCAATTCTACTTTAGACGCAACTGAATCACATTGTTTGGACTGAATTTTTGCAGCATATATTTGTTTTGGATTCTGATTGGGTTGTGTTTCAGTAAGTTTTTGAGTTGTCTCTGCCACAGCCAAAGGCTGGGGAGAGCTCGCAACAGCCATTAGGTTCTTAAAACTTCATTTTCTCACAGAAGCTAAAGAATAAGACTCTGTGCTACAATAATTTTGCAAAAATAAAAAGCAAGATCCGCTCCAATTGGTTTAGAGTTTTGAGATAGAATCACTCGATCATCTTGCTTCCAAGCTGTAATATACAATATAATAGTTGTACACTAAAGAAATACAGAAAAGTTCCATTTTTTTAAAGAAGAACTCAATGCTAAAGTACCCGGGATTTTTGAAACTAAGATCTGGGCAAAATGGTTATAGATATAGGTGTAATATCAGTTGGGAAATGTTCACAATTGGAAGAGTGTTATTTGAGATTAAATTTGTGATGAAACCTTACCGAATGAAGGAGTTATGGCCGATGAATAGTGACGACATCACTATTCATGCTCTTCTTCCTAGAGAGACTGCAAAGAGCGGGGGTTTTTTTTTTGGTAAACCGCTAGGCAAGTGCCTAGGGCTAGTTTTATATATATAAAATTCAAATAACAATTACATTGTTAGGTGGTCTTACATAATGAAAGAGATAAACTTTGACAGAAACATTCCTCCTATTACCAATGCCGAGTAAATTGCATGAAAGAGAGCGAGGGTTTAGGGTTTTTTTTAGAGTAGGGTATTTATAGTTTTGAAAACGAGTAAAAAATAAGTAAAATTTTAGAAGAAACATGGAATCAATCACAAGTCATAATCAATTAACCAAGTGATTCCCCTTTAATTAAGGAAACACTGCTTAACGGGTATCAGCAGGCCTAATTAAGGAAAGAAAATAAGCTTGGGGGCAAATTAATTATTGCCATAAAAAGGATGTAAAAGCATAAAGTAAATAATCAAGTCTAAGTACGAAATAGGCTTATTTTAGGAAAGGATTCAGCAAGGTAAAACATTACAGAATAAATTAATTTTAAACAGGCGAGTGAAATTTGGGCTCATAAAAGAAAAGCTTTTTGCAATTAGTCACAAGATCAAGGGAATCAAGGTCAATCAAAAAGGAACATGATTCTGCACTTCACCATATAAATAGCAGGGGATGGACAAGCATGCAGAGTTAAACATGTTGATGAAAAGATGCAACATAACCATACTGTAGCAGTAGGGGCAAACTAGCAATCAACAGCAAGAAAACATTCAAAGCACGGTAGTCAAGTAGGTCAAGTAGTCACATAGAAGAACATAGAAGCAAGTAAAGGTCTCAGAGTAGTAATAAGTGAGAAAACTTCTAAAAAAATCAGGGCTTTAACAGTAACTGGGTTTTGCAAGCTGGTAAGAACTCAAAACTAAATAGATTAAACTAGGAAGAGAGAGCCAGCAACAAAGAACAAATGCACATTTAACAAACAAATTTTAGAACTCGGATAACCAAGAAGGAACTAGTGTTTTTAACACGCTGAAACAGATAGAAGAATAACATGAGAAAATCATAGCCAAATCATAAACATGTTAAAATAAGAGATCATTTGAAAAACTTTAAGGAAAACCCTAATGAAGGGTTGTTTTTGCAAGAAAATTTGAAGAACTTTTGAAAAAACACTTAAACTGTTCATGGAAAGTACAGATCTAAAACAGTTCTGAAAGAAAAAATCAAAAAATCCCAAAGATTAGGGTTTCGAAGAACCCAGAAAGGTAAGAAAGGCCTTGAAAATTAACGATCTAACCAGGGGAGTCAAAGGATCTGACTCGAACGGCCATGGCTGGCCGGAGAAAAGTCAGGGACGACCGGAGAAAGGTCATGAATTGAAGTCAGGCAACTACTGGACCAACTTCCTTCGAGATTTGGGCACCAAACCACATAAGCGAACACCCAGAAGCCACGGGAGGCCATTACACATCTCCGATGGCCATGGGAGTCCATGGATTAGGGTGGGATTGAAAGGTGGCTGCTAGGGTTCATGAGGGCTTCAGAGAGAGAAAAGGAATTCAAGGACGGCATTTGGTGACTAATGGGGTAGGGCAAGAGGTCGTTTGGAATTAAAAAAGGAAAGGGTGCATAGTGGTCGTTGATCTAACCGATCAACGGCTAAGATTAAAGGGCTTGGGTGGGGATTCGAATTGGGTCGGTTTTGGACAAAATTGGGCTGGGCTATTTTTGCTTGAATTTTGGGCATAATGGGGTTAATTGTGGATTAAATTGATGCTGTATTTGCAATTGAAATGGCTATGTTTTAAATAACCAAATTTTTCCTTTTAATTTATTTAACAATAGTTAAAAAATGATTTTAAAAAATTAAAAGTACTGAACTAATTAATAATATATAAACATTAATCTAAAAATACTGAAAATAATTTTATAAGTGTAAAATGCCATTAATCGTAATATAGGCTATAATGTGCTTCTATTGAATTCCAGAAAGGAAGAATGAGATTGTTATTAAGGTACGTGTCCCAAATAAGGCGACCTAGCCGATCGAGTCGTGATCGGACTCCACTCAAGAAAATGGTGGTATTGTGAATGATGATGAACAGTACTAAATGCTTCAAATTAAAGCTATGGAAATTATGTGAAAGTTATATGATTCTTTTATTTGGTGATGTGGTGTTCGCTTAAAGCTTTTGAGTGTCTCTTGTGATTTCCTTGTTCTTGTGCGATAGTTCTTTTTAATAAGATGGTGTTTAGTTATATATACTAGTACTATTCCATGGTACTAACGTCCCTTTTGTCGGGGGCGCTACATTTTTGAATAAATGTAGGTGGCTCTATAGCAGACAATGTCGATCGCGCGTAGCGGAGTATCCTTCTCTCAAAGTCCTGGTGAGCCCCTTTTTCCTTCATGGGGTTATGTTGTACATCTTTTGTTATAGACTTCCACTTTTGAGGTATAGT
This sequence comes from Nicotiana glauca, assembly GCA_026770625.1. Lineage (NCBI taxonomy): Eukaryota > Viridiplantae > Streptophyta > Magnoliopsida > Solanales > Solanaceae > Nicotiana > Nicotiana glauca. The sequence goes on along the minus strand of MU736818.1, from coordinate 8,680 downwards.
CGGGGCCTTGTTATCGGTATATTCATAACTATCTTTGGTACCCTTAGAGGCTCTGTAGACGTTTGTGTTAGCTATGTGTGGGTGATCGATGGGTCAATGAATTGTGTTGAAATCCCAAACTTCAGTTCTTCTAAAGTATAATTGTATGAAATCTTTGAAACTTAACCATGGTATAAGGTTTGTGATATAAAATGAACTAACAATGTTGAATGTGCGATTTTTACTATTGTCTAAAAAAACAAAAATATGGTTCCCTTAATCATATTGAGTTGGGTAGAAAGTCTTTAAAAAGGCTTGCTTAGTTGGGTTCACTCGATTGAGAGTCGATCGCTCCTCTTGAGGTTGGGGCATGACAAGTGCAACCCATATCCTCGTCCTCAAGGAACAAATTCTTCAGCCCTACTAAAGTTTCTTCCTTTGCAGTTCCCCATATTCTATCAGCTTGGTAAAAGGTCTGACCATGATGTGGCACCAGTTTCTCGAGAGGGTAATAAGGATCGCACCATGGCAACAACCAATCATTATACTCCTTCTAGGTGTATGGGTATCCCTACCCGAAAGTTGTGCTGTTACGTCTCAATTGTACCGGCGCTTTGCCGAGCTCGTACCCCGATCATGCTATATGCTTTCTATTTTGTTACTCCACTATTTGTCTTTCCCAACTGCATTAACATGTTCAATGTGGTGATAAGTTTCCCCTCCTAGACTACTTCTATTCTCGATAACCGGGATAGTTTGGCTGGTTTAAACGGGGTTACTACCATCTCCATGAATGATCACCTCCTAATGATTCCATTCAAACTTCACAGCCTGGAGCAGTTGGAAGCAACAGCCTTGACGGCATGTATCCACAGTCGACCTAATAGAAGATTATATGTAGTTGATATGTCAAGCACTTGGAATTCAACATTAAACCAAGTTGGCCCTACCTGCAGACAAAGATTAATTTCCCCAATTATGGCCCTTTGAGACCCATCATAGGCTTTCACATTCACGCTTCTCGCCCGTATCTCATGGAAATCTTTGCCTAATCTTTTCAGAGTAGTGTCACACCTCCTTTTTTACACACCTACCCTGAAGGATAAATGTATAAGGAAGTTTTTTCATTTAAAGTGACATTATTCGAAATGGGATTATTTATTTGTTTTTAGAGTCACCACTTGGGATAGGATTGGCTTTTGGTGTCCCAAGTCACCGGTTTAACTTAAATCCCAAAACAAGGAAAATTTCGACTTCCCAATTAGGGTCTGCGAACCAGAAATTCTGAATAAGGAATTTTGCTGACTCGGGGGAAGGTGTTAGGCACCCCCAGATCCCGTGGTTCTAGCACGGTCGCTTAAATTATTATAATTGGCTAAAATTCTGATTTTAATACATGTTTTTAACTTATGTGCTTTTTAACTTGAAAACAGCTTTTATTATTATTCTTTAAAACAGAATTGCAACGTCGTGAAAACACGTCTCGAACCACGTCACATAAAGGCACCCGCGGTTTTGACACATTTCGACTTCGTTGAGATTTGGATTTTGGTCACATAAATGTGCACCCGAGTTTAGGAAGGTAATATTATTAAATAACGCGCCTAAAGCAACTACACATTTTCAACTTTGCGAGGGATATGGAAAATTTATTAAATGGCACGCCTCGAATTCTAAGGATTTTATTATAAGCAATTAATGAGGGCCCCGCAATTTTGTGCATTTTTGTTTGGCGATGTTCATCTCATTTTATTATTTAAAGGCCGACCTAAAGCAAACTACGATTCTCTATTTATTTTTTTGTCTCTAAAAGAGCCTAATGAATTGGCATTTATAAATTCGGGCCTCAAGTTCAAGTCCGAATTCAAACAAAAGGGAGGACTCTGTTAGTTTGAACCCACTATCTAACTCGAAATCCTAAATTTATATTGCAAATTAATTCCCCATATTCCTAATATAAATTTAAAAGCGGTTTTAACTTCTAACAATTTTGGACCTTGTAATTTGAAATTTCCAGCATTTATTAGGCCATAAGAAGTTTTAGGCCCAGGTCTTTTTCAAATAAGGGCTGTCACATTTGGACTCCTAAATGAACCCCTATCCAATGCTGATTTTATTAGGTTCCCAAATTATTTCTTTTAATTCGTAACAGGCCCGGTTATTGGTGAACAAATAAATGATTATGAACTCGTTTTGATTTGAACATGCCAACTTTTGGTCCAATTATCACCTGAATGCTCAACTCATAACCGCATCAATCAGTACATTCCAAGGGCTTTTATGCGTGGTCTAAACTTGTGAATGAATAATTAACTAGCACATCTAAAACTATTAATTGTTTGATCTTATACTAATACAAGCATGTAGTCCATTTTGGATTCAATCCTCAATCAGTGGCACATTCTAAGTCTAGTTTTGTATGAATATGATAGCGAATCTGAATTTACCAATGCTATAACTGACATTTATGCTACTACTCATGCTAGTTCGAATATCCAGTCATTAATACGAGTGAACATCACAAATTTCATAATCAATTTCCAGCTCAAGCCATTTTGTAGTTCTAAAAGTTTAAACTAACACAAAATAAACTAAACTATACTAAAGCTAATGCTATTCAAAACTTAACAATCCAAATCGTCCACTGTAGTCCTAATTATACAGTCCAGAATTATGTACCAAACAAATCAAAATTAAACTACAATAGACAATTACATCCAACATCCACTTAGCTATATAACAGTTCGAACAGGAAAGGTTCAGGGAGTAGATGATCGAGCATTTTTATTTCTTTTACACTTCAAATAAGAACCAATACAACAAAAGAGAAGCAAATACCTGGAAATGGAGATACAATGAATAGAGGAAGTGATCAGCAGCAGTAGTAAACAATTTCCAGCATTATTGAATAACGAACAACGCAGGAGTAAGTTTAGAAATCCAGAAATATTCAACAACCAGCAGCAAATAACAAATCAGCCCAAAACTTGCTTGCACAAACCCACAGTAACTCGAAATTGACCTCAAAATACTCTTGAACTTTAGTAGAATAAAACTCAAACAGAAACCAACTTAATTAGACCCAAATTCACTTGAAATGAACCTCTGAAACTTCAGCGAATAGAAACAACCCAGGACAGCTTGAATAAAACCCAAAATGACTTGAAATTGAATCTAGAATACAATAGGAAAGCTCGGATTAAAACTAGCTTGCAAACAAACTTTTAATTTCAATGGAACAGTATTTTATTTTGGATTTTTCTACTGGTTTTTTGTATGTTTTTGGATTTTTCAGGAGTCAAGATCTAAAATGAAAGTTTAAACTATGGGAATTCAGATTCTAACTTCCTTAGGATTTTGAAGGTCAATATTAAAATTTAGAACTTCAGAGAGAGGTTTTAAGAGAAAATTTAAAGATGGAATGTTTTGGGGAATTCTTAGACTGTGTAAAACTTGTTAATCAAGGCACTAGGGATGCCTTTTATAGGCAAGAAATGGGGCAGAATGTTCTGGAAGGGTTTTCCTATTTTCCCCCTGTTTATTTTCAGAAATTGGCTATTAGACCCTAATTTTATGACTTGTTACCCAAGTTACTGCATTAAAAATACAGAAACTTACACTTAAGACCTCTTCTAGAAGGATCTAGAGTATTCTAGCCTTGTTTTCTACCTTTGGAATGCCTATACTACCCTTACTTGAGTTCTGAAATTACTGGTTCTTAACAAACCAGCCCATTTTGGATGCCTAAACTACCCCTGAATATCCCTGGAATTACCAACAAAAACCAAACCTATTTGCCTTAGTTAAAAAAAACAACGATGGTTAATTGAAGGCTAAGTTATTCAGCTATATTCAATCTAATTTCAAAATTTCTAAGACTGAATCCAATTAATGCTAATTGAGACTGAAAATTGATCCTAAATCCCATTACTATCCAATTATCAACTAACAAAGACTAATTACACTAAGCACAAAAATTGAATCATCAAAGAATCAGGACTAACACTTGAATTAACTGACCAGAATCCATGAAACAGGATTAATCCTCCACCCAAATGAAAACTCAACTAACCATTGAAAAAATCAACAGAACAAAATTGATCATGAACCAATCATTAATCTATCACCAAGTTACGAATTGAAGCTAACCTATTATGAATTGAATCTATCATTAAAATAGAACCGGCCTACGGAGTAAATCAACAGAAAACACGAAATATAATTGGGCATAACAGTCACTCAATAAAGAGAAAAAAAAGATAGAAAAGAAATAATTAAGGAAATACCTAGATACGAAATTGAAAGAAGACCTGGCCATCCTACAAGCTCAATTCCAACCTCGACCTTCTGATTCCATCCCCAAATAACATTAATCTTTTGTTCTTAGCAAGAACGAACGAGTAACGTTATTAGGAGACGGAACCAGACCCTAAAACTCCAAGGAAAAGTTGACCAGAAACCTTGCACACTCGAGTTTCGACTTAGTTTTTTTAGATTCAAATTTCGAGGGATTTGGTGGTGGTTTGAGGGGAATTGATGCTAGATATGGAAAGAGAATGAGGTAAGGAACCTAGGGTATAAATTTGGGGTTATTTGGATGATTTTGCATTTTGGCCGGAAAACTTCGATCTAAAATTTGAAGTTTTTGGCTAGGATTTGGGAGAAACGGTTTTGGGGGTTGGAAAGAGGAGGAAGAGAGGAGTAAGGGTGTATTTCTGGAGTGGTTTGGAGCATCGCCGCCAGTGGAGGCAATTTTCAGACGGCGGCGGACGGCGGAGATACGGCGGGGGTACAGTGGTGATACACCGGCGGGTGGAGACGGGGAGGGGGTACGAGGAGGGTGATATATGTCTTAGGGTTTATGGGAATTTTCGGACACTCTTATTTTAATTCATGAATCAATCCGGGTCGTCGGATTAGACAAGATCAATGGTCATGATTGATGGACGCCCCAAAACGGCATAGTTTAGGAAGGGTGGATCTAGACCGGGTAAGGTATGGGTTGGGCCGGTTGGAGCTTTGGTTTGGGCTATTGAAGGAGCCTGGGCATGGGTGGGAGATTTTCAGTCCGATTTTGGAATTAAATAATGCATGGCCCAAAGTAAAAACCTTTTAATTCTTTTTATCATGGTTTTCTTTTCTTTATTTTGTTTTCAATTTGTATTTTTTGATTTTATTGAATGCAAGATTAAAATAAAAGACCCAATTTAATCTACAATTCTACTAATTAACTTCCAAAATTAACTAATTCCTAACTTAAAGAAAACTTAAGACAAAATTTAAAATTTAAAAGAATTAAAAGTAGAAATGCAAGGACCATTTTTTGTTTTTCCTTTATTTTTATAATATTAAAATGCACAATATTTTTATATATTCTTTAGGAATTATATCAATCAAAAAAATGCACACAAAAATGCCAACAAGACACAAAATCATGCAATTAATTCCTATAAATTCAAATAATAAAACAAAATCCTAATCCTAATGGAATTTATAGGAGTAATTTAAGCGTGACAAAAATCACGTGCTCACAGCTGCCCCTCTTTGCTCGAAGACAGGAAAGGTTTTTGGGCAAAGATAAATGAGCACCATGAATAATTTTTTCCTGCTTAGCACTCCATGAGAAGCGTTTTGAAAATCGTCTGACGGAACCCTGCTTCAAAGGTTGCCCACGTATCCTTGGCTATAAAGGAATCAGGTCAGTGTAGTTCTGGAAAATTTGGTAGTTGGGACTATCAGGAGCTGTGATTTCACTGCTGTTGCTGCTGCGACTGCTTGCTGACCTCCTTATTACACCAAAAAGGAAAATCAAAGCCAAGCTAGCTATGCCTATCAACTATGAGTTACAAGATTCCTATTTATAATTCTGTTTAAACTTGATCTTGAGTCTTAGCTGATTTTGCTGTGGACTTCGATCTGAATCTTGATGCTCAAGTTGTAGGTTTTTACTTCTTCATGCAGAATTGGGTCAAAATAGGATCAGCGGAGCTTGTGACTTTAATTAGGTTTCGCGCGATCCGCACCCTTACTTGCTTCACATTTGAGTTCATTTCTTTTTGTTCTTCTCTTCTTTTCTTAATTCTGAATTGAGCCTCATTTCATCCGTCATCTCGCACCCTGTGTCTTGAGATCGACCTGCATAAGATACCAAAACAAACGAACGAAATTTTTTGCCCCATATTTCCCTAGGAAAATTTCGTGAGTTAGTTGTGAAACATATCTAAGCGATCAAATCAGGATTGTGTAGGGAGATCCTTGGTTTTTGACCGGGATTTGGGAAGAAAAAGTTCCTTAGTTTTTTGGCCAGGAGATCCTCGATTTTTTGGCCGGGATTTGGAAAGGAAATGCTCCTCGGTGTTTTGGCCGGGAGATCCTCGGTTTTTTTCCCGGGATTTTTGAAAGAAAAAACTCCTCAGTTTTTTGGCAGGGAGATCCTCGATTTTTTTGCAGGGAGATCCTCGGTTTTTGGCCGGGATCTGGAAATAAAAAGCTCCTCGGTTTTTTGGCCGGGAGATCCTCGGTTTTTTTTGGGCTGGGATTTAGAAAGAAAAAGCTCCTCGGTTTTTTGGCCGGGAGATCCTCGGTTTTTTGGCCGGGATTTGGAAAGAAAAAGCTACTCAGTGTTTTTGGCCGGGAGATCCTCTACTTTTTGGCCGGGATTTGAAAAGAAAAAGCTCCACGGTTTTTTGGCCGGGAGATCCTCGGTTTTTTGGCCGGGATTTGGAAAGAAAAAGCTCCACGATTTTTTGGCCGGGAGATCCTCGATTTTTCTTTGCGATTTGGAAAGAAAAAGCTCCACGGTGTTTTGGCCGGGAGTTCCTCGGTTTTTTTGGCCATGATTTGGAAATAAAAAGCTCCACGGTTTTTTGGCCGAGAGATCCTCGGTTTTTTGGCCGGGAATTGGAAATAAAAAGCACCTCGGTTTTTTGGCCGGAAGATCCTCGGTTTTTGGCTAGGATTTGAAAAGAAAAAGCTGTATGGTTTTTTGACCGGGAGATCCTCAGTTTTTTGGCCGGGATTTGGAAAGAAAAAGCTCCTCGGTTTTTTGGTCGGAGATCCTCGGTTTTGTGGCCGGGATTTGGAAAGAAAAGGCTCCGCGGTTTTTTGGCCGGGAGATCCTCCTTTTTTTTTTGGGCCGGGATTGGGAAAGAAAAAGCTCCTCAGTTTTTTCGTTGGGAGATCCTCGGTTTTTTGGCCGGGATTCAGAAAGAAAAAGCTCCTCGGTTTTTTTTTGGCCGGGAGATCATCGGTTTTTTGGCTGGGAGATCCTCGGTTTTTTTGCCGGGATTTGGATAGAAAAAGCTCCACGATTTTTTGGCCGGGAGATCCTCAATTTTTTTGGCAGGGAGATCCTCGGTTTTGTGGCTAGGATTTGGAAAGAAAAAGCTCCGCGGTTTTTTGGCCGGGAGATCCACCATTTTTTTTGGGGCCGGGATTGGGAAAGAAAAAGCTCCTCAGTTTTTTGGTTGGGATATCCTTGGTTTTTTGGCCGGGATTTAGAAAGAAAAAGCTCCTCGGTTTTTTTTTGGCCGGGAGATCATCGGTTTTTTGGCCGGGATTTGGAAAGTAAAAGCTCCTCGATTTTTTGGCCGGGAGATCCTCGGTTTTTTCCCGGGATTTGGAAAGAAAAAGCTCCTCGGTTTTTGGCCGGGAAATCCTCGGTTTTTTGGCCGGGATTTGGAAAGAAAAAGCTCCACGGTTTTTTGGCCGGGAGATCCTCGGTTTTTTTGCCGGGATTTGTAAAGAAAAAGCTCCACGGTTTTTTGGCCGGGAGATCATCGGTTTTGTGGCCGGGATTTTAAAAGAAAGAGCTCCGCGGTTTTTTGGCCGGGAGATGCTCCATTTTTTTTGGGCCGGGATTGGGAAAGAAAAAGCTCCTCAGTTTTTTTGTTGGGAGATCCTCGGTTTTTTGGCTAGGATTTAGAAAGAAAAAGCTCCTCGGTTTTTTTTGGCCGGGAGATCATCGATTTTTTGGCCGGGATTTGGAAAGTAAAAGCTCCTGGATTTTTTGGCCTGGAGATCCTCGGTTTTTTCCCGGGATTTGGAAAGAAAAAGCTCCTCGGTTTTTTGGTCGGGAGATACTCGGTTTTATGGCCGGGATTTGGAAAGAAAAAGCTCCACATTTTTTTGGCCGGAATTTGGAAAGAAAAAGCTCCACGTTTTTTTGGCCGGGAGATCCTCCATTTTTTTTGGGCCGAAATTTGGAAAGAATAAGCTCCTCGATTTTTTGGTCGGGAGATCCTCGGTTTTTGGCCGGGATTTGGAAAGAAAAAGCTCCACAATTTTTTGGCCGGGAGATCCTCGGTTTTTTGTCCGGGATTTGGAAAGAAAAAGCTCTACGGTTTTTTGGCCGGGAGATCCTTGGTTTTTTGGCCTAGAATTGGAAAGAAAAAGCTCCTCTGTTTTTTGGCCGGGAGATCCTTGGTTTTTGGCCGGGATTTGAAAAGAAAAAGCTCTATGGTTTTTTGGCCGGGAGATCCTCGATTTTTTGGCCTGGATTTTGAAAGAAAAAGCTCCTCGATTTTTTGGCCTGGAGATCCTCAGTTTTTTTGCCGGGATTTGGAAGGAAAAAGCTCCACATTTTTTTGGCCGGGAGATCCTCGGTTTTTTTTTTGGGCCGGGATTAGGAAAGAAATAGCTCCTCAGTTTTTTGGCCGGGACATCCTCGGTTTTTTGGCCGGGACTTGGAAAGAAAAAGCTC
>MU736816.1:66241-124738 GCA_026770625.1 Nicotiana glauca | reverse complement strand
TTTCTGATTTTATTAAATTGTTAAACTAATTAACTTCTATTTTATGGTAATTTTTCAATTAAAGCGCAAAAAATGTTATGTTTGATTTTTTCTTTAAAATGAATTAATACTAAAATTATAAAATTAAACCCCTAATGCATGTGCATATTTTTGTATTTTTAATATGAATTATCAGGCAACTATTTAACACAAAATGGCATCAATATAAACAAAAAATTAAAAAAAATCATTTTGTTTGTATTTTCTAGGAATAATTTGCTTAGGGCAAAAATCACGTGCTCACAGTTAGCACCCTATTGCTATCCTTGACCTGGGACCAGGTTCTCTTGGACCTTTACTCAAATCAGTCCCCATTCCCTTAACCCTTTTATGTGTTGAGCCTTGGCTAGGGTCTGGTGGGGCCCTAATCACCACCCAGACCCCTGTCTGACTTCTAAAAGTCTGCTCTTTATTTTCTTGAATTAAGTAAAGGGTCAAGGGTGTGCCAGTCTTACCCATGGCTGGGTATGACCATCCTTTGCTTTGGTTTCCTCTAATCCCCTCACTCTACACTCATTCTTAGTTCTTTAAGTTCTGCCCCCCTTTGGTAGGCCATGCTTTGGGACCCTGGAGCTCTCTCTGAACTTGGATGCCTAAGGGCTGGCAATTCCACACTTGCACTATTATGTTTTAATTGTTATCCAGAGTGTAAGCACTGCCTGGAGTCCTTGAGGCTCCTTGGAACTCTGAAACACTTTGGATAATAAAAGGCTTTGGAAATCTGGATCCCGGAATTGGTTAAACGCATGTTGTTGCACATCAAGATTGAATTAGGCTGCTTGGATCTAGCCGTTAGCTTTTGATGTATCTTTAATTTCAGTTTGAGTTGTAAATAATCTTTGTACAAGAACTCGGGGAGATAGAGTAAAAAGGGTGTGGGAAGGGTTTACTTTTTGCATCAAGGGTAGATACCATGCCTATAGGTTAATATTTTTTTTAATCACTTAGATCCCATACCTATAGTTTAATGTTTAAATCAGTCGCCTAGATACCATGTCTATAGGACCAGTGTTTAATCATCTTGAACATCATTAGAAATCCTGCCTATAGGACTTAATATTCATGTAAATCGGTTGCATATAGAAACTATGTCTATAGGAAGTGCATATGCGTTAGGCAAATTATAGGGTAGTCAAACAATTGTTCTTTCACCAGTTAATAACAACGCTTAAAATCAGCTATAGATATCATGCCTATAGGGGTTCGTCTCAAACTCGCTTGATTCAGTTTTAAGCAACAACAACCTGTCAATTGGCCTTTAACGTAGCGTTTTAGTAAAACTCTTATAAACCTGTAATACTTTTAAAATTCTATAAATCTGCAATGCTCTTAAACTTTTCAAACTTGCGTCTTTCTTCTGAAACAATTCCTTTAGATCTTCTGCCTAAATTCTAATCATCTCTTGAACCTATCTTTTAACTCACTCTTACTTTTAAGGTATTTTCACTTTCAAAACTCCTCTTCACAAGTCTACTATATTTTCACTCAAACAAATATGCTGACTTCAAAGTCATTTCTGAACTTCTGCAACTTTCAACTTTCTGTTTTAACTCTTCTGCATTAGGCTCTTGTTTGAAATCAGTGTTTTTCTGAATAACTTGTTTAAAATACCTTAAGATCTGACAACTGGATCCGGGTTGCCTAATACGGACTTGTTATCCAACTCTATGTGTTAAACTAATCTGTCCACCGTTAATTTTAAAGACCAAATCAGTACTTGCGAGTCATGCTAAACTAATTGCTGTTGTGATTTACGGGGTTTGTATGAGCCTTTGAGTGTTTGATTTGTACCCCACTTATTTGCTATTTGTTTTGATTGACGCCTTAGTATTTTGTCCTTTTAAACTCCATATATGCCTCCATCCCCTTCTTCCCTTTAGGATTAGGAGTCCAAATACCCCGGGACTGATAGGTTGGGACGGGTACTAGCATGCAATAAGTAAACGAGACTAATCGCGCTTAAATACCTTAACGGGGTGGGAAGGGTAGAATATGGAGATGATGACGGTGCGTTAATATCTCGTGTGAGAATGATTGCTGGGTATTGCACCAAATGATCCATATTATAGTTAAACCTAGGACCCTCTTTCTTTACTTTTCCTTTATTTAAATGTTTTCTTCAAACTAAAACTCTCTTTTACTTGTGCCATTCTTCTTTCAAAATTGTCAACTTGCTTGTATTTCTTATGTGCAAACTTTGCTCGTCTACTCCTACTCTTCTTAAAGTCACAACTAAGCAAGGCCGGGAACCACACTAGTGGATCTTGAGGGGTGCCTAACACCTTCCCCTCGAGATAATCTCAAGCCCTTACCCGAACTCTGGTTTTCTTTCAAAAAATCTTCTTCTCTTCTTTTAAAGTGTCCTAATGCACTATAATCATTAGATGGCGACTCTTCAAATCCCATAACCCGATTCCTCAAAAGGGAATAAGAGTTGTTTTGTCCATAATGTTGTAAACCCGATTTCTTTCCTTTTTTTAAAAGAAGGGGAGAAAAAGGGGGGCGTCGACAATAGTATATACTGCTGCGGCGCGCAGCCCGATCCAATAATAATAGTCGACTGCGCTAACTGGGGGTGTGCAGACTCCGAAGGGGCTCCTACAGCCCAAGAGCTATAATACTGCGGCATGCAGTCCGATCTATATAATACACTATTGCGGCGTGCAGTCCGATCCTTATATTATACTATTACGGCGTGCAGTCCGATCCTTATAATATACTACTGCGGCGTGCAATCCGATCCATATATGTATATATATATACTGCTGCAGCGTGCGGTCCGATCCAGTGTATATCAACTACCCTCACTATGGGGTCCTTGACCCCTCTCAGTCAATATAGACTTGGCCTCTCGGGCCCACTCAGCTAAAACAGGGTTTCCAACCCCAGGTATTCCTCATTTAGAGTGAAAATTCTAAGATCGGTTCATATTATGTTTTACAGTTTAAGAATATGACTGAGAATATGATTTCAATAGGTAAAGCGAGGTCAATTAGCTCAACATGCTCCCTAAGGGTTCTACAGACCGGCACAAGGCCCCAAACATGGCAACTAGCCCAAAATATACTGATATTAACTCAGTCTTAGTCAAAAGTGCATTAGAGTCATCAATCGGGATGGACCGAGTCCGAATCCCCAACAGTAACATCACCGCGCTCATCATATAGCGCGTATCTCATCTCAACATAGCACTTCATAGTGCAAATACGGGGTTTCAAACCCTCAGTACACCATTTATAACCATTACTCACCTCAAGCCGGCCGAAATCCTAGCTCGCCTTGCGCTTTCCTCACAAATCAACCTCCTTGTGCGTGGAATCTGACCAAAACCGCAAGGAATATGTTATAATAAGCTAATTGGATATAACCCACTTGAAAGAACTCAAAAAACACCCAAAAACACGAAGTTGGCAAAACCCGAGCCCCGGGCCCACTTCTCAAAAAATTACAAAATTCACATCGCCGGATTCCTCGTCTCGCCACGAGTCCGTACATATAAAATTTACCAAAATCGGAGTTCAAATGCTCCCTCAACTCCCAAATTCTCATTTCAAAAACCCAAACCCTAACCTCCATTTTTAACCTTTAATTCCTCAAATTTCAGTGCTTAATCCATGTTTTTTTTACACCATGATAACATAGTTCGAGTCCAATGATTTATACCTGATAGAACCCCTTCGAATTCTCTTCAAAATCGCCCAAGAAATCGCCCTAGCCGAAGTCCAAAATTTTTTACTTCTCTTTCAAATTCGTGAACACTGTTCACTTAAACCCCAGGTTGCTTTCCGCTCCTGCGGTTAAATAACCACACCTGCGGTCACCGCACACGCGACCAACTAACCGCTTATACGGCCTGACTTAAAAATCCCCCAGATCGCTTATGCGGTCTAGAACCACTTCTGCGGTCGCTGTATTTGCGGATCTATGTCCGCTTCTGCAGAAAGCCCTGGTCCTTCCAAGACCGCTTCTACAACCAATACGCCGCATCTGCGAAACCGCTTATGCGGCCCCTTTTCCACAGATGCGAAAATGACAGAACTAGCAAGGTGCAACAACTCCGAATCCTCCGTTTAACCACCTGAAATCACTCCGAGTCCCCCGAGACCTCAACCAAAAACACCAACATGCCCCAAAACATCATAGAAACTTGTTCCAATCATCAAAACATGTCAAGCAACACAAAAATCATACATTCACCATGGATTCAAGCCAAAGTTTTCTTCAAACTTCCGAAACTCACATTCGATCAAAAACCCGACCAAACGACGTCCGAATGACCTGAAATTTTGTACCCATATCCAAAATCACCTAACGAGCAACTCTCGGAATTCCATTCCGACCCTCGGATCAAAATCTCACCCATCAACCGGAATCCGCCAAAATTCAAACTTCGTCAATTCAAGCCTAATTCTACACCGGACTTCCAAATTCAATTTTGATCGCACTCCTATGTCACTAATTAACCCCTGAAGCTAACTGAATCACCGGAATTCGCATCTGAGCCCTTTAACAATATAGTCAACTTCCAGTCGACTTTTCCAAAACAAGCTTCCTTCTAAGAGGCTAAGTGCCTTATTTTCAACTAAAATCAATCTAATTCTGCCCGATCAACTCAATTACTGATATTGAAATATGGAGCAACACAATATGGGGGAAACGGGGTGGTAACTCATGTGACGACGGGCCGGGTCGTCACAATACTTGTATTGGAATTAATATACTAACTTATATTAGCCTATGTAGGTAAATACTCATAATAAACAAGTGAACTTTGATTTAGCATAATGTGGATTCTGTTTTGAACTGAGTGGTTACATGTCCAGAGTTGCTGAAACTTATTAAGTTCCTATTTTTCCTTTTAATTTTCGGAATTCATTAATTTGTTTCACAATTTCTTCTGATCTCCTGTAACATTCGAAAGAGCTTCAGCAACGTATTATTTATTTTTATTGACTGTGCATGCTCAATCAAGGAAGCTTTATATCCAGTACTGATGTTTGTCCTTCATTCACCTGACAATGTCTTCTCAAATCATTGTTTAAATACATGAATATGTTCAAATAATATGCATGTCCAATATTATAACATTGACATGTTATAGCTATACTTATTGTTTTCTTGGTCCTATTTCAGATATGGCTAAAAAAGGACACATTCAAATTACTCCAACTGCGAGTTCTCAAAGTCAAGGAATGGGACAACGTACAAGGGCACGCTGTCGCAGCAGTTATTCCTTTAATCATTCTGACTCAAAGGCTGAAGTCATCAGGAATGTCCCAAGGGCGATACAAAATAAGTTAAGGGATCGAAGGGTTGAATGAAGGGAAAGAGAAAAGAAATTTAGAGAGCTTAGGGCTTCATTAAATGAACACATTGCAAATTATCACCTTACTCGAGATGCACTAGTTGATGCTATTAATAAAATCAAACTATCTGATTGGCATGCCTTAGCAATTTTAGTAGATTCAGTTGGACAACTTTTAGGTAGTATTTTAACTGAAATTTATCACAAGGTTTGGCCAAGTGAACCTTTTTGGATTTATGTTCTTAAATTTGAAGCTAAGTGGGAGAACCGTCTGTACAACTATTTATAATTTGTTTAATTAAGCAAAGTTCGTTATTTATTTACTAGATTAACTGTCATTTTACTAAATTTTTTTATTAAGAGTATTAGATAAAATAAATAACATAATGGAATAACACTAACTTATTCCTTCAAATAATGCAACTTTAACGAAATATCCAATGTCTTAAAAGAGGAAAAACATGAAGACACAGATTACTTTACGCTCTTTACTTCATTATATATACTCATCATGTAAAGTTATACTTTACAATCTGTTCTGCCTCTTTCAAAATAGAAATTAATGACGAATCTATATATATTTACGTAGTTACAAATATGAATTCATCCTAAGTATACTTGCAATCGAGCATTTCTTTATAAATGAAAATTTAAACTTCACGTATGTTCCTTTTGGTGAGTATCAACTGTTACTACATATTTATATTAAACAGCCGAGGCAATCGTTGGGGAAGTAACATAGATAAATAATATGGCAACAACTATGTTAGGATTGAAATATTCACATAAAGTTTACTCACCCTATTAAAGTCCCGTATTTACTTTACCAGGTATTTTGTTCGTTAAAAATTATATTATTAAGAACAATAGCATAAAATTTAAAGAAATAAATTATTTCAACAGTAACAAATTATTACTCTTCTCATATATGACAAAAAGAAAGCGAATATTAAATATTGGTTAATACAATAAATAATATATATAACAAAAAACTTATTCGCTAACTATATAAGTACCTTTTATTTAATAAATATTTCATTATTGGGTAGATCGTATTGCCACGTAACATAAAAATTGTCCCTTATTAAAGCAATAAAATATATTAGAATCAAACAAGCCCGATTATAATTTAATTTTATTAATAATTTTTAATACTTACCGCGCATCGTGCGGGTACTATACTAGTTAAATCTAAAAGAGGCTAATATTGCAATTATATGCAATTTAGCTTTAAAAATACTAAATAAATTGATAAAAATATGAAAAAAATTATATTAGCTATATTTTAGTATAAGTATGAGATTCCAATAAGTACAACAACAACAACAACATCCCAGTATAATCCCACAAGTGGGGTCTGGGGAGGGTAATATGTACGCAGACCTTACCCCTACCCCGGGGGGCAGAGAGGAGATTCCAATAAGTAAATCACCAAAATGATAATTTTATGAATAATTATTGGATTTTTCTAGATAAAATAGAGCAATAAATTGATTTAATTTTTTTTTAAAATTCGGGAAAAATAATAAAACATTTGGCCATACCTATATATGCATATATATGCTATTTTGAAAGTATTTTATATATTAAAATATTTAGGTAAAATTAGGTATCAGCAGTTGCCCCTCTTTACCCGGGAAGGATGAAAGAGTTGTCGGGTAAAGATATTATGGCCAATTTTGACCCGGCAAAACGGTTTGAAGAGGTTTGGACGTGCTCTGGCTTTTGAGCTGCCTACATATCCCTGGTCTTACAGGAATCAGGTCATATGTGGTTCAGGATCCGTTGACGGAATATGCCAATGGAGACTTCTCAAGAACGGATGCGATATTTATGACGAGGTTAATGATTAAAGTTTGATAGGGCTGCGGGAACAGGAACGGGATCGCTCCTGCCAAGATGTCCGTTGCTTGCCGGTTTACTTGCAAATAAGAAATACAAGCATATATTGTGCGTAAATTTAAATATGATGCAAATTCCTGTCGGACCATGAATGTTGTCTTTGGATGGTTAGGATGACGTCCGTAGACCATGACGTCCTGGGCCATGAAGTGTATAATAATAAAGGATTTGAAGGCCATGAAATTATTCTCTTGGGCTATGAGAATGATGCTTCTGAACCATGATGCCTTTGAATAATGATATGCAAAAGATTAAAGGGATCCTCAGGCCATGGCATAGTGTTCTCGGGCTATGCAATTGGTGCCTCTGAACAATGACGCCCTCGGATAATTTGGCGATCTTTCAGCCCGTGAGATGCAGTGTTTGGCTAGCTTTCAGCCCATAAGGTGCTATAGGTGGTGATCTTTAAGCCATGCAAATGTAAATAAGGTCGCGATCTTTCAGCCATGCAAATGTAAATGAGGTGGCGATCTTTCAGCCATGCAAACGTAAATAAAGTGGCAATCTTTCAGCCATGCAAACATGAATAAAGTGGTGATCTTTCAGCCATGCACGCATAAATAAAGTGGCGATCTTTCAGCCATACAAACGTAAATAAAGTGGCGATCTTTTAGCCATGCAAGTGTAGATAAATTGGCGATCTTTCAGCCATGCAAACATGAATAAAGTGGCGATCTTTTAGCCATGCACGCATAAATAAAGTGGCGATCCTTCAGCCATGCAAGTGTAAATAAAGTGACGATCTTTCAGCCGTACAAACATAAATAAAGTGGTGATCTTTCAGCCATGGAAACGTAAATAAAGTGGCAATCTTCCAACCATGCAAACATGAATAAAGTGGCAATCTTTTAGCCATGCACGCATAAATAAAGTGGTGATATTTTAGCCATGCAAGCGTAAATAAAGTGGCGATCTTTCAGCCATGCAGATGCAGATGGAGACAGTGTTTAGTCTCGGAAGGCAGAATGGTAGCCTTATGTAATGCAGAAAAAATGCAGATGAAGACAATATTTAGTCTCAGAAGGCAGAATGGTAGCCTTATGCAATGCAAAAAATGCAGATAGTGACAGTGTTTAGTCTCGAAAGGCAGAATGGTAGCCTTATGCAATGCAAAAAAATGCAGATGGTGACAGTGTTTAGTCTCGAAAGGCAGAATGGTAGCCTTATGCAGTGCAGAAAAAATGCAGATGGAGATAGTGTTTAGTCTCAGAAGGTAGAATGGTAGCTTTCTGCAATGCAGAAATAAAATAAAACGGCAAATGGTAATAGATTTTTCTTAGCTGATAGCAGGTTGTGATATTGTGACCGTTGGGGACATTGTCATATAGGGAATATCACTGGCGTGCGTGGATAGCAAATGCAGGTAAGTGCAACAATTTTGAGACTTGTGTTCCTGAACAATGTTTGTCTCGTGAGTGTATAGTATGTCAGATGCTTTCGCAATCCCAATGCTTGCAGCCAAAGAAAAATTGTGAGTTTTGTAGAGGGGGGAGGTTAGTTCGAATCTCCGCTGGCTCTGCTTGCCCTGTTTGGATTTGATATGGTGATACGGTATGTATCATTGGGGTAGCATTGCTGAACAAGGTGATTTAAATAATAAACATGCATGAATTTGTAAAAATATGACATAAGTATATATTTAAGAAACAACTTTTAGATGAACCAACGACTGTGACGCGACTCAAGATATTGTGACCTCTCTTGCTACGGAATTTTGAGGGTCCTCCTCAAAATTCTACCCCAGTTTAATGGGTTGATGCTTCTAATGGTTGCTTGCGATGATCGACTGAAATCACTTCAAAATTTTGAGGGTCCTCCTCAAAATTCTGCCCTAGTTTCCAATTGCGGGGGAGGAGGGGGAATGAAAATTTTATTGAATTATGATCGAACCTATAATGCTACCTACGTATCCCTTCTTAGACGGGAATCAGGTCAGACGTAGTTCATATACATCATATAGGGAAGGCATGAAAATTACACATAGTAACGCTTGACTGCATCTGAATTAATTGGCTTTGGCCAAACTTCTCCGTCCATTTCTGCAAGTATGAGGGCTCCACCTGTTAGAACCCGGTGAACCATGTACAGACCTTGCCAATTGGGAAAGAATTTCCCCTTGGCTTCATCTTGATGCGAAAAAACTTTTTTTAACACCAATTGTCCTGGTGTGAAATGTATTGGCTTGACTATTTTTATAAAGGCTCTGGACATTCTATTATGATAAAGTTGACCATGACAAACTGCATTCATCCTCTTCCCATCTATAAGAGCCAGCTACTCGTAAGGACTCCTTACCCATTCTGCATCGTCGGGCTCAGCTTCCTGTATGATTCTCAAGGAAGGAATTTCTACTACTCGGCGGGAATAACGACCTCTGTACCATAAACTAGCATATATGGGGTTGCCCCAGTTGATGTGCGGATAGTGGTGCGATATCCCAATAGAGAATGATATCTTTTCTTGCCATTGCTTATGCTTCTCTATCATTTTTCTCAATATCTTTTTGATGTTCGTGTTGGCGGCTTCTATAGCTCTATTCATTTGCGGCCAATAGGCTGTGGAATTCTAATGTCTGATCTTGAAGGTTTCACACATAGCTTTCATCAAGTCGCTATTGAGGTTGGAGCCATTATCAGTAATGATTGACTTTGGAATCCCGAATCGGCAAACAATGCGGTCGCGGACAAAGTCTGCCATGACTTTCTTAGTCACTGCTCTGTAAGATGCTACTTCGACCCATTTGGTGAAATAGTCAATTGCTACTAGGATAAACCTTTGCCCGTTGGAAGCGGCAAGCTCGATTGGCCCAATAACATCCATTCCCCAAGCGGCGAATGACCATGGTGAGCTAGTTGCATTAAGCTCATTTGGAGGTACCTTTATCATGTCTGCATGTATCTGACATCGGTGGCATTTCTGGACATACTGGATGCAGTCCGTTTCCATAGTCATCCAAAAGTAACCAGCCCGGAGTATCTTCTTGGCTAAGACAAAACCGTTCATATGTGCACCACAGGTCCCAGCATAGATTTCTTCTAGCAGTTTGGATGCTTCCTTTGCGTCGACACACCTCAATAATCCCAAATCAGGAGTCCTCCTATACAAGATTCCTCTGCTATGGAAGAAATTATTGGATAACCTCCAAAGTATGCACTTTTGAGTAGGATTTGCAAATCTTGGATATTCTCCTTTTGCCAAATATTCCTTGATATCATGAAACCAAGGCTTTCTGTTTGCTTCTTCTTCAACATGGGCACAATAAGCTGGTTGATCGTGGATTTTTACTGGAATGGGGTCAATGAAGTTTTTGTCTGGATATTGTATCATGGATGACAAGGTAGCCAATGCATCGGCGAATTCACTATGAATTCTAGGAACATGCTGGAATTCCGTCTTTGTGAACCTCTTTCTCAATTCCTGCACATGATGCAGATACATGAGTATCTTAGAGTTCTTGGTTGCCCATTCTTCTGGGACCTGATATATGAGTAAGTCTGAATCTCCAATCACTAGAAATTCTTGTACGTTCATGGTAATGGCCATCTTGAGCCCTAGGATGCAGGCTTCATATTCGGCCATGTTGTTGGTACACGGGAACCTGAGTTTGGCAGATATCGGATAGTGCTGACCGGTTTCTGATACTAGGACTGCTCCTATGCCGACTCCTTTGAAATTTGCTGCTCTATCAAAAAAATTCTCCAGCCATCATAGGATTCTGCAATGTCTTCTCCTATGAATGATACCTGTTCATCCAAAAAATACGTCTTCAGAGGCTCGTATTTTCCATCCACGGGGTTTTCAGCAAGGTGATATACTAGTGCATGTCCATTGATTGTTTTCTGACTCACGTAGACAATGTCGAATTCACTCAACAATATTTTCCACTTGGCTAGCTTGCTAGTGGGCATAGGCTTTTAGAAGATGTACTTCAAAGGATCCATCCTTGATATGAGATATGTAGTGTACGCACAGAAGTAGTGCCTCAGCTTCTGGGCCACCCAAGTCAGAGCACAACACGTGCGTTCTAACAGACAATACCAGGCTTCGTACGGAGTGAACTTCTTGCTGAGATAGTAAATGGACTGCTCTTTCCTCCCCTTTTCATCGTGCTGCCCCAGGACGCAGCCGAAGGCATTGTGTAACACTACGATGTAGAGTAGTAGAGGTCTACCTGGCTCAGGCGAGACCAAGACTGGTGGTGTTGACAAGTATTCCTTGATTTTGTCGAAAGCTTTTTGGCATTCATCCATCCATTTAGTAGTGACGTCCTTCTTTAACATCTTAAATATTGGCTCACAGATAACTGTAGATTATGCTATGAACCGGCTGATGTAGTTGAGTATTCCCAAGAAACTCATTACGTTCTTTTTGTTCTTTGGCGGTGGCAATTCTTGAATAGCTTTGACCTTTGATGGATCCAGTTCTATTCCCCGGCGACTCACAATAAACCTAAGTAACTTTCCAACAGGAACCCCAAATGCACACTTTGTGGGATTCAGTTTCAGGTTGTACCTCACAATTTATTGAAAAACTTTCTCAAATCTTCCATGTGATCAGTGGCCTTCTTGGACTTGATGATAACATCATCTACGTACACCTCGATCTCCTTGTGTATCATATCATGAAAAATGGTAGTCATGGCCCTCATAAAGGTGGCCCCTACATTCTTTAACCCAAACGGCATCATCTTGTAGCAGTTCATTCCCCATGGCGTAATGAAAGCCGTTTTCTCAGCATCTTCTTCATCTATCCAGATCTGATGATACCTAGCGAAGCAATCTACAAATGACTGCAACTCATGCTTGGCGCAATTGTCGATCAGGATGTGTATGTTTGGCAAAGGGAAGTCGTCTTTCAGACTAGCCCGGTTGAGATCCCGGTAGTCGACACAAACTCTAACCTTCCCATCCTTCTTTGGTACTGGGACAATGTTAGCTAACCATGTCGGATACTCAACTATCCTAAGAACTTTAGCTTTGACTTGCTTAGTGACTTCTTCTTTGATTTTCATACTCATATCAGGTTTGAACTTTTTGAGCTTTTGCTTTACCGGTGGACATGTTAGATCAGTTGGTAGTTTGTGAGCCACAATAGACGTGTTCAGGCCCGTCATGTCGTCATACGACCAGGCAAATTTGTCCTCATATTCTCTTAGAAATTATGTGTATTCCTTCTTTTCTGATGATGATAGGTGAACGCTGATTCGTGTATTCTTTGACATCTCTTCATCCCCCAAATTAACAGTTTCTTTCTCGTCCAGGTTGGACTTAGGTCGATTTTCAACTTTCTTAACTTCTTTAACAATCTCTTCAGGTATGTCATCTTCCTCTTCGAATGGTGTAAGTGCTTTTGCCGGAGATACGAATTTGACCTCAATTGGCGCTGGTGTCTTTTCAAAGGATGGTGCTTCAAACTCAAGTGGCATGGACATATTTACCTCGGCATTCCCAGAGGGCTGAATCTGGACTACGATCGGATTAAGGGTGACTATTGGTTTCTTTGGGTCGTCACCTTCTGTGATCAAGTTGATCGATCCCTTGGGATCCCAATCATCCTCTATTTCAATCATGTGAACGCCTCCTCCCTTGTGGTCTGGCAGAGGGTTATTGCGGACATTTGGAGCAGGTTTCTTTGCCACTATAATCTTGTTATCAATTAAAGTCTGGATCTCATCTTTTAGAGAACGACATTTATCAATGGTGTGCTTTCATGCCGGAATGGTATGCACATGATTTATTTGGATTAACCTACTGAGAAGGGTTCTCCAGAGCAGTGGGGATAGGAGTGATGTAACCAGCAACTTTGAGTCTTTCATGCAACTGGTCAGTAGGCTCAGCAATAGCTGTATATTATTTCGGAGGCCTTCGGTCAAAGTTTGGTCAAGGTCTAGGGAAGTTTTGGCGTGTAGGAGGGGATTGGTAGTGGGATGGTTGAGCATTGTAGGCTTGGTAAACATGTGCGGGTTGGGAATATCTGGGTGAAGTAGGCTAATATGTGGGAGGTGGAGGTGATTGATAAGTGGGTGGTGGAGTTTGGTAAGTGGTTGAGGGTGCTTGGTAGTTTGGAGTAGGCTGATATGTGAATGGAGGCATTGGGTAGGTTTGGTATTTGACGGGAGATTTGGTTCTCTGTGCCACCATTACGGCTCCTACATCCCTTTTCTTGGACACACCTCCTAACTATAAGGCCTTATTTGTATCTTACAAGGCCTCGAAGTTTGTAACCATACCGCTTTTGATGCCCTCTTCGATCCTTTCTCCCAGCTTGATAATGTCAGAAAATTTGTGGCCCTCGATCATCATCAGCCTTTCATAATAATGTGGGTCTTGAGCCCGGACAAAGAATTTGTTTATTTTTTCTTCCTCTAAGGCAGGTCTGACCTTAGCAGTTTCGGACCTCCAGCGAGTAGCATACTTGCAGAATATTTCTGTAGGCTTATTCTTTAGATTCTGAATGTAGAATACGTCCGGCGCATTCTCTGTGTTGAACCTGAACCTGTCCATAAAGTCGGATGCCATATTCACCCATTTTGACCACTTCTTTGGATCCTGGCTAATGTACCAAGATAAAGCATCTCCCTTCAAGCTCCTCATGAAAAGCTTCATGCGGATTTTCTCATTTTTTCCTACTCCAACCAGCTTGTCACAGTACGTTCTCAAATGAACCCTTGGGTCCCCTGTACCATCAAACATCTCAAACTTGGGAGGTTTGTACCCCTAGGGCAGTTTGACGTCGGGCTGTATGCAAAGATCTTCGTAGTTCAGCCCTTCAATTCCCTTACTTTCTTCAACGCCTTGAATTCATCTAGTCAATTTCTTAAGTTCTTCGGCCAGATTTCTAATGAGCAAGTCTTTATCATCAGATCGGGTGTGTTTGAGATGGGTTGGGCGGAGTGTGGCATAGTCTCCATGTAGATGGGGGTATTATGGTGGGTGTGGCATTGGTCATTTGTGGAGTTTTGAGGTTCTGGGATGAGCAACGGGGTATTGTTGGAAGTATGGTAGGTGTTGCAGTGGTGGTAAGGAGCGGGATGGTTCTGTTGCTTTGGGGATGTTCTATGGAGGTATATGGTTCTAAGAATTTGGGAAATTGATATCTGGAGTAGTGAGGGAAAATGACAGATTTGCCAGATTCCGAACCTGATTAAGTTCTTCTTGGAATTTCAGCAGCTTTTGTTCCAGTTGGGATGCATTTTCCTTAGGAATCAGAGTACCATGACCGTGAGTGACCTCTACCCATTCAGTTGAGTTCTCCTTTCTAGCATTGCTCAAATCTTTCGTCTTCCCTTTGCTCTTGTTTTTGACAGGACTAGGAGGAAGAGTGGGTGGAGGGCCCCTGGATCTCGTAGAATAAGATGATGTTGCCAGAGTGCACGAACTAACCTTTGGGGAGGGGAAATAATAAACAAAAGTAAAAACAAAAAAAGGTAATAAGTCAGTGAGGATCATAAAATGATGTTGCAATATTTAAACGCATAGTGCAGGAATGTAAAGCGTGTCCTAATTTGGGGACCTCTTTAGGCCCGAGGTAGGCCTAGCGACAAGTTGATTTGGAGAACTTGGAATGCTAAATGCCTTATTTTATTGATAAAAAGTAGACGAATCCCAAATCGACACTAAATAACAGAAAATAAAAGTCACTAATGGTCATTGGCCTTATTACATTTCATAAAAGAAGAAAACTTCTATCTATTTGGTCCCAGAAGGACCTTCCCTAGATTCGACATCCCTGGCTCCATCGAACAGCTTTCCCAACTCGCGATGTCCCAGCAACAGGTAGGCTCTGTCTAGATGTCTGCCTTCGTTTCCCTTAGCATTTTGGTAGTCTTCAACCCTCTTGAGAAATTTCTTCTCCAACTCCACTATGCCCCGTTCCAAATACCCCAGTCGCTTGTTGGCACTGACAGACATATCCTTCCATTCCTCAATTAGTTTTTTATTGGATTCTTGTATCTCACGGTGCTCGCTTTTGCATTCTTGGATCCTCTGGCACAGCTGAATGTATTTGACCTATGCCTCGGCCTTTTTATCTATGATCTTGTGACCTCGAACAAACCCAGGTTGGCCCAGACCATTATGATTATCCTCCAACTAGCCTGAATAGTAGGGAGTACATCTAGCGTAGTATATGTCTGGCTCGATGGTATCTCTCCCCATGAAAATCTTGCAGTGCCATATATGCTGAGCTTGGCACTTGTAAGGACTATCATCATCCTGGAAGTCAGCCCGGAAGTGACTCATCTTGTCTATCCTAGGTACATCCTGCTTCCTACTAGCTTGCCTCATAACCCGGAGCGGTACGTAAGGATACGTTCCTCTTAGACCTATTAATATCAGGAAAGGTGCATCTCTGGATCGGGCGATGAACTCCTCAGTCAAAAACTGCTCGAACATCCATTGTACCTGGTCCTCAGTCAGATTTTTGAAGAGCTCGACCCATTCTCTAGTATTCTCTGGTTGAGCGAACATGTTGGGCATGTAATTCATTCACCTTGGATGATGGAAGGCTATATGATCATACTAGGCCATTCGCTGAATCTCTTGTTGATATTCACCCTTTTGGAGATGCTCCATGAGCCAAAGTTGAAGTAGCAAATTGCAGCCTTCGAAGTGTTTGGCTCCTTGTTGGCACTTCTCCAAGGCTTGGTATATTTCCGCAATGATCATGGGCACAATACTGAATGGTTGCCCACCAATTCCCTCCATTATAGTTTTAGTTACCATAGCCAGCCTGGTATGGATCCTTGCTTTCTTCATTGGAAACACTATCATCCCCAGGAAACAAAACATGAGGACGAAGACACTTAGGTGAATATGCCCCAGTGATGTGATGGTAAACTCGTCAAGATAGGTACGGTAGGATTTTTTATGACCTTACCTCTCGTACAAATAATCAAAAGGGATGTAGGAATCCTTTAAAAATGTCAGTTCTAGATTCTTCTTCAGACCCATCATTTTAAGGAAACCCTTGCCCTTGCGGTTCTCAGGCATTAACTAACCCAGAGTTTCCCATGGTATACCGGCCAATCCTCATATTTCTTCTAGCAAGGGTGTCATTTCAATGTCCCCGAAGCGGAACACAAACCTCTCACAATCCCAGTACAAAGTGGCAGCTTATATGATCTTGTTGTTGGGTTGGATTTCCAAGAGGGAAGGTAGATTTCCCAGATATTTCTGGATAAGAGTCTGATCACTGGAGTGAAGATCTTCCCACCAACTTAGCAATTTTGGGTGGATGTTGGTGACCATGCTGAATCTGGGGACTTCGTGCCTCATATTTCTGCAAGACAAAAGGGTTAGTCCCTTACCCTCACCGGACTCGGCTATTTAAATATCAATAATTGGCATAAAAGCATTTAGTTCTCCGAGTAAATGCACAGAATGTGATGATGTCTATTTGGGTTTTAGGGAAACCCGGTGGACTTTGGACAAGACTACCTTAAAGAGTCATTATGTGGACAACACAACTGACTCAGCTAGGTTTGACTATGATGCATGCACAGTTTAAACAGAGTAAGATTTCTATGGGGTTTTAGACTGGTACCCTTGAGCGGAAAATTCAAGGGAGAAAGGCACGAAACCGTCGACTACACCGTTGATCGACTGGTTTTACCACAAATATGCCTTTTCCGAATTTAGGGGATGATAATATCGGAAGAGCGCAACCACTCATTATAAGCGTTGCTATAGGATTTGTTTGACACGAGTGGAATATGATGTTGAGCATGATTATGCAACAATTAAAGGCATGTTTTCACGTATTTGCATGTTTAAGAAAACAGTAAATACAACAATTTCATAATTTAAGGCAATGAAGGAAAGCAGTAAAGGAAAGAAACAAAAAGACAAGTCAGTTTTGCAATCGAAAAGGAAATTGCATGCTTAAAAGAAATAAAAAAAATAATTGCGCATAAAGAAGCATAAATTCACAATAATAGTCTGAAATGGTAAAAGCCTAAAAGTCTCCAGCAGAGTCTCCATGTTGTCATGCCCCCTTTTTCCTCCGCGGAAATCGGGTTTATGATATTTGGAGGGACAACTTGTTCCTTTTGGGAACTGGGTTTGCATTTGAAGAGTCGCCACCTAATGATTAGGATGAATTAGGACACCAAAAGAGTTTGATTTGGATAACCAGAGATTGGGTAAGGGCTTGAAATTATTCTAAGGGGAAGGTGTTAGGCACCCCTCAAAATTCACTAGTGTGGTTCCTGGCCAGACAATTATTGTGAATTGAGGTGCAATTAACATATAGGCAGGATAAGGCTCAAATAAGAGGGGTTTTCGACATATAATGGTTTGAAATAACAATTAGAAAAGCTGATTTTAAATAAGGAGTTAAAATGCTGGAAGAAAAGAAATAAAGAATAAAGGAAGGGGGTCCTAGGTTTATGAATAATATGGATCACCACACACAATGTCCGATAATCACTCCTCAATGAGGGGCTACACGTGACATTATCGCGTGGTCATCATATCCATATCTACCCTTCCCACCCCGTTAAAGTATTTAAAGCGCGGATTGGTCTCGATTACTTATTGCATGCTATTACCCGTATCACTCATATCAGTCCAGGAGGCACTTAGGACTACGAATCCTAAAAGGGGAGGACATTAAACTTATTTGGAGTGTCAAAGGTAAAAACTCTAAGGCGAAATACAAAACACATATTGCATATTCGGGGGGACAACATATAGACAAACAAAAGGCTCATATATACCTCATTGAACAAAGAAATGCATGTAATTAGCATGACTTGCACATACTTTTTAGGTCTGATTAAATACTGAAGACGAGGGAGTTTAGGATTGAAAAAAATTAGTTTATCACATAACTCAGATAAGAAGTCCGAATCAGGCCCGCCAGCTGGTTGTAATAATTAACAGAAGTGGATTCAGTTTACAGTTATTACTCTAAGGCTTGCCTAAGTGTTTAGACAAGGATCCTATAGGCATGGTATCTACTAAATTCAGAAGGTGATAAGACAGTAAAACTCGAAATGAATTATTTGGGATCCTATATGCAGCTTGCTAAACTTTGTTAAGTGAGGGACTTACATTATCAAAAGAGATGTAGAATCAAACAAATTGATTACAGGTTCTGCAGGTGATAGTATATATTATTACTGATTTTACATCTAGCATTGAGTGAAGCGAATCATATTCATTTAGGAACTCCTATAGGCATATTTTCTACACGTTGCTGATTTTAGACACTTATAGACGTGGTGTCGAAATACAGAAAACCTTATAGACATGGTATCTGAATGCAGAAACCTATTTTAAACCTTATAGGCATAGTATCTAAATGCAGAAATTGTTTAGAACCTTATAGGCAGGGTATCTAAATGCAGTTTGAATTATGTAGAATGACATTAGAATAATCCTATAGGCATGATTTCTAGGTAAAGTTTGAATATGCAGAATTATAACAGTCCTATAGGCTTAATTTCTAGGTAAAGTTTGAATATGCAGAATTATAACAACCTTATAGGCATAATTTCTAGGTGAAGTTTGAATATGCAATTATAATAGTCATATAGGTATAATTTCTACCCTTGGCATGCATAAATACCAAGACAAACCCCAGATGTTTATTACAAACCAGGAATACCAAATACATCAGAAAATACAAAGAAAAATAATTACAACCCGAGGAAGCCTGATTCTTGACTTTCTGTCTGAGTTATGAGATAGACTAACTCAAAGATCACTGATCCAAAGCCTTTCTCAGACTTCGGTGTGTCAGAGTTCCCTAAGGGCCTCAATAGGACCCCGGACAGTGCTCACACCCAAGCTTCAAAATTAGAATAGGGACAAGTGCAATGTGGAAGTGCCAACCCTCAAGTGTCCAAGTCCAGAGGGAGCTCATGGGTCCCAAAGCAAGGCTCACAAGGGGGGGGGGGGGCAGAACTTAAGTCTAAGAGAGAGAGTGGAAGTGCATAAACAGAACTTTAAGAACTAAGGAAGTAAAGAAAAGGTAAAAGGGTGTCGGGAAACAGTTACAGAGTTAATAACTTTACACAAAAGGGGTTAGGGTTGGGATCTTATTGCAGAGAGCCTATGTACTTAGGCATTAGTTAATTCTGGGCATACACAACAATAAGGAGTGCTGTTATGCTTACAAAATCAACCAGGCTACACAACATATAATGATAACATAGAGGTTATGATCCCAGGGGAATCAAGTTTGAATCATAGACATCAATATTTAATACTGTCATGCCTCAAACAAACTATCAGTATCAAACACATTTAGGATGCATAATAGATACAGAACATGCAAAAGGAAATTACAACATGCTTTAATAAGTACTGAACTAAACATAAGCAGTAGGCAGACGAGAAGGTAAAAGTATTAAGTAAATATATTGTTGTGATGCTGAAAATCTTAATTAGAACATACCATTTCAAAGAAGCAAAATATAGTAAAAGCAGGTAGTATGATTTTGAAGACATGCCACAGTACAAGTAACAAGAGAGAATGCTTAGTGTGAGTGTGAGTTCAGAAACTATGAGTGTTTTATGTCTAAGTGATTTTAGAACTCAGAGTGTTCGTGTGTGTGTGTTAATGAAAGAGCAGGGTATTTATAGTTTGAAAATAGGTAGATAATAAGGCAAGAATCATAGTTTAGCAGTAATTATGGAACTATGTACCAATTAAAATCAAATCAGTATAAGACTTCCTTTAATTAAGGAGTGGGCAGAAAACATTTAAGGAAAGAAATCAAGTAGAGTATCATGTGTAGAATAGCCAATTAGGGGTAAGTACATAGGGGTCCAATTAAAGAAACAACTATTGCAGAATCAGTGAAGATACTTGGTTAACCAAATAAGGTAGGAAACACAATAGATTTGCAAAATATGGAGACAATCAACTCCCAGTAAATCAAGGAGTCAGGGATTTGAAATTATTGATTTGGGAGAGAATAACATGGGTTTCCATGAATAAGCAAATAAACCAAACTAAGAACAGGAGAATCGAAAGTCTAAAGGGAAGTTTTCAAATCAATCCAGGAAACAGGGAAATTAGTAAAACATGGAAAGAATCAATTACACGAGTACAATCAGAATTACACATGGAGGTTTTAGATCAGTCCAAAATTGAAGGCCGTTCTAGAGGGAAATTTAGCATATAAAAGAGTGCATAAACATTAGGCATGCGAGGTTGAACTCATAACAAAGAGAAACATCATGCAATAGCAAACACAAAGTCAGTAGCTAACGAACTATCGAAACATAGTAGTCACATAGGTCGATTTCACCAACTCAATAATGGAGAAAAGAGAGAGTATCGGAAGCATGTAAAAGGTCAAGTAAAAAGACCTTTCTGAAAAACATAGTCCAGTTTTAATGATAGCAGAAAGTCAAAATCACATAAAGAAACAGAGGTTGAAATCTAGTCGAGCAACAGATGAAGCAACTTCAGAAGCTTGAATAGGTCCAAAGAAGTTAGGGTTTTGAAATCAATCAAACTCAGAGCATGACAAACAAGTAAATCACATAGCAAATAGTCTCAAAACTCGAACGAACCCCAAATTTTAGGGTTTTCACCATCAGTCAAGTATAGAGATGAAAAACAAGTAAGTCAGGCAAAAATACTAAAAAAATAAATTTAGAAATCTCAAAAGGTTAAGGACCTTAACATTCAAACTCAAGTAAAAGAATGACATCAGAAAAGATAGTAGAACATGTAGAAAAATCGGAGAAAGCTTCGAAATAACTTAACAAAAGCCTAAGTCGGAAAAGATAAGGGGTTTTGAAGGTAAAGTTTTAGAAGAAACCTTGAGAAAAATATTTAGAACTTTAGAGCAAACACAGATCTAAACAAATATAAAAGAAATCAGAAGAACCTCAAAGATTAGGGTTTCAGTAGAAACCCAGATGGTGAGAAAGGCTAGGACAATTGTCGATCTAAGCATGAGAAGTCAAGAATCAGGCTTGAATAGCCATGGCCGGCCGGAGCAAGGTCAAAGATGACAGGAGACAGCCATAAAAACTGAGATCGACCAAAGTCTGGGCCAAGCTTCTTCAAGGTCTGGCCTTGAAACCATGGTACTCGAACACATAGAAGCCAATGGAGGTAGATACAGGCCTCCAATGGCTTTGGAGGCCATTGATTTGGACAATTTTAGGTGATGGTTGAGGGTGGCGGCTAGGGTTTGAGAGAGGGTCGAGAGAGAATTGAGAGAACAAAGGAATTCAGAGGCGGCTGAATGAGAGAAATGATAGGGTTTAGGGGGTTGTTTGGGATTAATTATGGAAAGGGTTAATGGTGGTCGTTGATCGTTTTGATCAACGACCTGGATTGAATGGGTAGGTAGAGGATCCGGGTGGGTTGTTTTAACTGGGTTGTGGGTCGGGTATGATTAGGATTTGGGCTGGGTAATTGGGTTTAAAATTGGGGTTCAAATCAGGCCATAATTGAAACACAATTGGGCTATGTTTTAAATAGCCTCTTTTTCTTTATTTATTTTACAAAAAATAGTAGAATATTTTCTGAAAATAAATTAAAGGTACTAAAATGATTAATAATACATAGTTATAACATTAAAAATATTGGGACCTGATTTTATAGACATAAACGTAATTAAATCTAAAAGAGGCTAATATTGCAATTATATGCAATTTAGCTTTAAAAATACTAAATAAAAATATAAAAATATGCAAAAATTATCTTAGCTATATTTTAGTATAAATATGAGAGTCCAATAAGTAAATAACCAGAATGATAATTTTGGAAATAATTATTGGGTTTTTCTAGATCTAGAGCAATAAATTGATTTAAAAATTAGGGAAAAATAATAAAACATTTGGCCATACCTATATATGCATACATATGCTATTTTGAAAGTATTTTGGATATTAAAATATTTAGAAAAATATTAGGTATTAACAGCGGGTTCACTTGGTCAAAACCCAAGGTTCGGACCCCGATTATCTATTGACTCCCGAGTTCGACTACGTGATTTGTTTCGAAATCCGTCCTCAATTTGAAGTCAATATCTCAATTTTATAGAAACCCCAATTCTACCCAAATACCTAATTCCTACCATGAAAAATCCTAAATTTGATGTTGAAATCTCATGAAATGTAACGGATAATTGAAAAGAAATAGATTAAAGTCACTTACCAATGAATTTGGGAAGAAAAGTCTCTTGGAAAATCGCCTTTAAAATGTTTAGGATTAAGAAATGATGTGAAATAAGCTAAGTACCGTTTTCCCCCTCTTTTACCTACCTGCAGGTGACGCAATTACGAGGTCATGTTCGCAATTACAAATACCGCAAATGCAAGACAAGGGTCGCAAATGCGAACCCTGCCTCAGAGCCACATAAGTCGCAAATGAGACAAAATGATCGCAAATGCGACGATACCCCATCGCAAATGTGGTTTGGAACTTCGCAAATGCGAAGCAAACTCAAGCGCACAGTGAGTCGCAAATGCGACCTCTAATAGTTCGCAAATGCGAACATCTTCCTCGGAAATGCGAGATTACCCAGTCCAGCCCATGCTCACAAATGCGAGCTATTGTTCGCAAAAGCGAGGCTCACAATTGCGAGCCAGACCTTGCCGATCTGCAACAGATCACCAGCAGTAGAAGTGCACCAGCTATCTTCACACTCACCAAACTCATTCAAAATGTCCGAAACTCACCCGAGCCCCTCGGGCTCCAAACCAACACATAAGTGTAGTAATATCATACGAACTTGATCACGCAATCAAATTACCAAAATAATATCTAAATCTACAAATTGACCTCAAAACGAATGAAATTTCAAAGTAAAGCTCAAGAACACGAGAATCACATCTAAGCGTCCGAATCATATCAAATCAATTCTGAATTGCACCAAATTTTACAGATAAGTTTCAAATAGCGATACAGACCTATTCCAAGTTTCAACATCAAATCCGAACCCATTAGCTAAGAAGTCAATTTATGGTCAAACTTAGGAAATTTTCGAACTTTCAAGATACCAGTTTTCGGCAAAATGGGTTAAATCAGTTTAGGGACCTCCAATTTCAATTCCGGGCATACGTACAAGTCTAAAATCACGATACGGACCTACCAAAATCGTCAAAACACCGATCCGATATCGTTTTCACAAATTATTGACCGTGGGCAACTTAAGTTATTTTTAAAGCCAAAAATCATGTTTTTTTTTCAAATTTTCACATAATTTTTAAATAGTGACATGGACCACACACGCAAACAAAATAACATCAAATGAAGCTAATGAAGGTCTCGAAACACAAAATTAAGAGCTAATACTTAAAATAATCTATCGGGTCATCACATTATATTTAAATTTGGTCAAAAAGAATATTGGAAAGGGTATATCGACAATAATCCCCTCGAATATTGCCTTGCCAAGAATCCTCCCCAGAACATAAAAATGCTGGAGCCCGATCTCCATTTTTCTAAAACTTACATTATTTCTTTCTTCTTGTAATTCAATATTTATTATTACTAAATTTCAATAACAAAAGTGATGGGGCTGATCCATTTTTACAATCATACCTTAAAATTAATAACTTTATACATTTTACCTTTTATATAAAATAGATTAACGATTTAAAATATAAGATAGAGCTCTTCTTGGTTAAGAATCTTAATGTATTTTATGATTTACTCTTTTTAAGTTTTAATTTATAAACAATAAGAAATATAGTTAAAGTTTGCCATAAGCTTGATATTCAACTAAGTGACATTATTGAAGAATAGCCACTTGATAAAAAAGAGAGGATAAAATTAAATAATATATAGACAAATCCAATTTATATCTATATCTTATATGTTATATAAAAGGAGGCTCAAGCTTGATATTAAGCCAAGTGACGTATTGTGGAAAGCAGCTTGACAATTTTAGGATAAAACTAAAAAATATTTTAGACAAATCTTAATGCATATAAAATTAAAATAATAAAGACTAGCCAATAAAAGAATTCAAAACAAAAGATTAAATATATCTAAAATAATTACATTTTCATGTGGGTATAAATTTTATTAATTAAAATGCAAGCACTTTTATGTTTGGACACAAAAGCAAAAGAGAAGAAAAAATGTATTGCTTATTGCAAATAATACTAAAATAAAATTATCAAAAATCGTGTTTATTTGTGAAAACTAATAGTAACATTTTATGTTGGTAGATTTTATAAAAGAGTAATAAAATAATTTATAAGTTGGACGAATCCAAAATCATAATTTAGAAAAAAAAATGCAATACCACATTATTATTTTTTATAGTACATTACATTGAAAGAATTTCAACTAATAGAATAAAGTTATAAAAATAAATAAAATTTTAGGGGTAGGAGAATTTCATATTTATCATATGATTTAATTTTCTCGAATAAGTGCTTACTGTTCTTAATATAGTCTATGCATCACACGAGTTATAATACTAGTACATACTTGATATTCGACTAGCAACGTCACATAACCTTATTCATTTATTATAATTAATGTGAGTTCGAGCAAAATTGTGGCACCTTAATTATACTATCACATAGAAATACGAGATAATTCAGTCAATCAAAAACTTAGATAGATTGAAAGAAATCACCTAATATTAATACATAAGCTATTAAATAAATAAAAAAACCTTTTTAGTCAGAGAAAAGAAAAGAAAAAAAATAAAAAAAATAAAAAAGGAAAAACGAAAGAAAAAGGTAAAATGAGGAGGAAATAAAATAAATATAACATATCAGAATGTGAGAAATTCAAAAATAGCCAGATTTACCACTGGTCGTTGAAAAATAGCCAAGTTTCAAAAGTCATCGAAATTTAGCCACTTTAAATCTGAGCGAAAACGCTGTTCAAAATCTGGAATAATACGTCCGTAAATTTTATGGGAGTTCCAGCATAAGTATGCTTGAACTCCCGTAAATTTTACGGGAGTTCCAGGATAACTATGCTGGAACTCCCGCAAATTTTACGGGAGTTCAAGCATAATTATGCTGGAACTCCCGCAAATTTTACGGGAGTTCCAGCAAGTATAATTGTCCAGTATAATATACTGGAGTTTGGAGCACTGGTGCTCCAGTCTCCCGCAAATTTTACAGGAGTTAGCAAAGTATACCGGTCCAGCATAATATGCTGGAGTTCGTACACAAATGCACCAGAACTCCCGTATATTATACTGGATCGGTCCCTGTTGCACTAAAATAGTGACTATTTTTCATTGACTTGGTAAACGCTAGCTATTTTTAAAATGACCAGTGTGAAAACTGGCTATGCCAGATATTTTAACTATGAGAATTGGTAAACCATAGGAATCGGATCCGAGATTATATTAACTTATAATCAAAACCCTTATTAATAATATAGCCATTTTGTTTTTCCATTTTCAGTCGTCGTTGAAGCTTTGCTCTTTTTCGCTTGATTGCATCAGCCATGGCCGACGAGGTAAACCAATAATTTTCCAAGAAAAAAACAAACCCTAGTTTTATTTTGTTTTAATCATTTATATTTATATTTTCTAACTTCCTTTTATTCGTATTTTATACTTCGATTCTTGTTCATAGATTCAAAAGATTCAATCGGTATATGGTAAATTAAATATAAAAGTTCAATTTCTGTATTTTATTGGCGATCTGTAAAGTTATTTGAAGAACCTATGTTGCTGGTTATTCTTAGTTGTTGTATATGTGCTCAGATGTGTGTGTATGTGCGCGTGTGCACTCGTGTGTGTGTGTTTGGGAATATTTGTTTTGTGTATAAGAATTTGCTTGTAGAGGTTATTGGACTTATAGGTTGTAGATGAATATGCAAATTGGTGTATGGAAAGGTGTGAAGTCTGTAATAGTTTTTGGCCTAAGCTTTTTTCATGTGACAAAATAAATGATGAACTAAAACAAGGGGAAATAAGTTGATTTGGATGACTAGGTCGCGTAATGAAAGGATTGGGGTGTTGGATTTGAGTGGAGTGTTGCATGGTGATCGAATGATTTGCCTAAGCGTTGGTGGGCAGAGTTACCTGGTACATGTGTTGGTCGTCGAAGGTAGCAGGTACCGTGTGAAATAGTCGAGGCGCACGCAAGTTGACAGGACACCATTGTTATAAAAATAGTGATTGAATGAAGAATTTTTAGCACTTTTGTGAAACAGTACTTAGGTTTAGCAGAATTTAGATTGAGGTTTGAGGTTTAATCTCCAGCTTAAATGAGTTATAGAAATTGTCAGTTTGTAGCCAATAAGCTTCAAGTATTTTGCTTTTTAGTGAGACGGTGATAAGATAGTTGAATTTGTGTTCAGGTTAACAATTCAGTTAAGGCCAATAACATGTTCAAAGTTTTCACTATAGAGATTATGCGAGGTCTGTAGGTGGAAATGACTGCTTAAGCTTCTCTCTGTTGCTAAGTGTCACTGCATTTAAAGAGTTGGATCATGTGTTGTTACCACAAATTACTGTTGGTTTTCGCTTTTGAGGACAAGGAATCACTTATACTTTAGTATTTATAGGCTCATTTAGTCATCATTTAGAACGTTGGAGTGGGTAAAAATGTATTAATGTTCTTAATATTTGGGGATTCGGTTCTCCAAGGGGTAGCTTTATTTGGGGGAAAAGAAGTCTAACCAAGTGATGATTGGTTGTGACGTTTTCAGCATCGTGGTAAAGGATTTTTGTTTTCGTTTTGGACTTTTTTTTTGTTTTATCTAATTCCTTTCCATATAATGTGACTATGTTTACCTGTTACATAAAGTTTCTCGATTATGTTTTCAGTTTGGTCTAAATATGTTGGTTTTCGTTGTGAGCTATATTTCCGCTTCAGAAATTGACCGAACGTCCTAGATCTGCTTTTGATTGAAGTTCTAAACTGTATACATCTGTTTCTGCATATTCTGGTGTTTAGAAAACTTGCATTTCATAATATGGAAAACTTTATCATTCTTGATGTATTCAGTAATATATTGATAAAAGGTAAAAACAAATTGATAAAAAAAATGGAAGATGGCTGGCAGTTATGACCTCTCTTTTTAAGGTGTTTTTCTGTTACTTCGTGAATCTATTTCTTCAGTTGGATTACTTGTAGAGCTGTGGTACTTGTTACTGACATTCTGTTTCTTCCTTCTCCTTTGTGTGCCTTTCAGATTGAACTTAAGACTGCTCCAGCTGATTTCAGGTTCCCAACAACCAATCAAACAAGGCACTGTTTCACACGCTACGTCGAGTTTCATAGGTAAGCTCCCATCCTTTTACACAATTTGATACTTCATAGACTTGTTGCATTGCTGCTTGTATAAACATGACATTTAATGGATTTAGAATCCCTTCAATAGACTAGGGAATTTATCTTATTTCTTATCTGAAAGAGTACAATGAAGGCTTGGTCTAGGACAGCTCTACCAGATTAAAATCATCTGCAAAACTAGGGGCTGACCTCTCAATAGTGAAAAGCTGCTGCAGACGGTTTGAAGTTCTGCTTAATGCATGCCTTTTCTCCAGTGAAACAATATAGTTAAATTTTATGAATGTAACAAATTGTGTGACAAGAGGGTTGCTCTGATGGTAAACAACCTCCACTTCCAACCAAGAGGTTGTGAGTTCGAGTCTCCCCAAGAGCAAGGTGTGAAGTTCTTGGAGGGAAGGATGCCAGGGGTCTATTTGGAAACAGCCTCTCTACCCCAGGGTAGGGGTAAGGTCTGCGTACACACTACCCTCCCCAGACCCCACTAAGTGGGTTTATACTGGGTTGTTGTTGTAACAAATTGTGTAGACGCTCTTGACTGATTCAAAAATGAAAAAATAAGAAGTTGTGTAGACACACTTATCATCCCCTCACCCACCAACCAAAAGAAGTTGTTTTAAGAGACAATATGGTGGATTTAGTGTCTAGCACAGCATGGAATTGGTCCGAGATCTGATAAAGTCTATTAATTTATGTGTCCAATCTTATGAAAAAATAAAATAAAATTGTGGATCTAGTATAATCAGCTTTCAGTAGATCGTAAACTTGATACTGTTTATTTTATATAAAAAAGGTTACATTTTAATTGGAAAAAAGGTACCAAGGAGGTACTGTAAAGGTCAAGCAAAGAGATTCTGGGATAGCTGTTATATAATCAGCTCATCCTAGTCATGACTTCCAAATACTTTAATAAGTTTGCAACTACACTTTCTTTGCACAAAAATTATAAATGCTGCAAACATCTATTCTTTATATTGGAAATATGACTACTTTCGCCTTCAAAACATCTCCTATTCCTTTCCAAACAAATGGTCACATGATGCAGAGAAGGGATGGTTTTCCAGATCTTCTTCATTCTTTTGCCCACTTTCTGACTTTGCCAAACTTCCAAAAGGCCTTTTACGCTGTAAGTCATAATCGATTACTCTCTGCAAATGTTTAAAAAAGAGGTCCAAATCTGTCCATCATATTTACAATGGAGTAATAGATGGTTTGGAGATGCTTGATTTTTCTCACAAAATAATCACCTGTTGCATATAGCAAATCCACTCCTTTTACAGTAGACGTCTTTTATTATGGAGTTTCAGGTTTCTCACTCCTACGCCTCTAGCTTCTTTATTCCTCATAACCACTTGCCATTTAACCAGATGCATTTTTGTCTTTTCTGATTTACCTTCCCAAAACTGACGTAGTGTGGTAATTTTACTCTCAATTGCTGATGGCATAGGGAATAGAGACATTAGGCAGGTTGGGATCCCATCCATTTCATCTCACAATTGATTAAAGTCAATATTCCTCCAAAAGATAATACTGTTTATTCCAGATGGACAGCTTTCTAACCTTGTGAGCTGGTCAACCTTGAATCGTTCTTGTAATGTGTCGATTATCTGAAGCTGTTGTTTTGATGCTTGACCATTTTCGTGGTTATTTTACTAACTCTTGTTCACAAACTTCAGGTGTGTTGCTGCAAAGGGTGACGAGGCTGCTGAATGTGGTAAATTTGCGAAATACTACCGTGCACTTTGCCCCGGTGAATGGGTGAGTTATGCTTATTAACTTGTATTTTGGTGTGTTTCAAGTTGTAAGGTATCTTGTAATTTGCAGTGTCATAGCTCACCGCTTTGCCTTTTCTCATTAATTCTTCTCCCTTCCTCTCCTTGAATTATTTTTGTTTTTAATTGATCAAGCTTGTTTATTGGAGCTTTACTTGCCTTTGAATACCTTACAGAAGTTTAAGCCATAATTTGATATGATGGGGGATTTCAATATAGACCACGTACTTCGCAGTTCTCAAAATATAGACACTAATACAACAACATACTCATTATATTCCCACATAGACAGGGTCGAAATACAGACACTGTATTTTGTGAATTTGCCTAGTATGATCCTTGTGTCGGGATGCTCTGCCCCACCGAAGCACTTCTCCTTAACTCTTCAAATAGAGCACATCAGGATATGTTTTCACCATAGGGCTTATAGAAATCGGCATGTCCTCCATAATAACTACGCCGAATGAAGCATTATTGCTTTCGAGTTGGTATATGGATGGGCCAACGGTTAAATATTTTGTTCACTCAACACATATGTATGTGAGTTGGAGCTAACCTTATCCCTAAAGACATATCTGAATGGTGATTGGTCCATAAGAATTCTCAGTCATTTTAAGCTCCCACTTCCCTTTCCTTTTGCTTCATGAACTACACAGTTGGATTCATATACCTTTGCCTCCTAATTTGGAGTCAACAATTGTTAGCCACATGATAATCAACCGTCTAGAGCTGTGATTGTTTCCTTAGTCATTGCTTGACTATAAAATAATAGAAACTCCAAGATAAACATGTCATAATATCCCATTTCAAGTGTCATTTTTTAAAGAGTGGTATCTGGACCAGCTCGTGTGCGCCGTGTCTATTCTATCGAGTACCTGCATCTTTCCACTAGTATAGGTATCAGGTAAGCAGTGGCGGAGGCAGGATATATACTAAGGGTGTTCAAAAAAAATTGGATTGCAGCTCACGGGAATCGAACCTGAGATCTTCTACACATTTTGAACACCCTTGACCACTGAGCCAAACATTTGCCTTGTGTCAAGGGTGTTCAAAACTTAATATATAGAGATAAAAAATAGATTTTGCCTTATATATACAGTGTAATTTTTCGGCGAAGGGTGTTCGGGTGAACACCCTTGCGCCCCCTACCTCCGCCCCTGCAGGTAAGTTGCGCACCAAGGGTTAAGCAGACATGAAGAAATCACATAGTTATTTGTTTTTTTTGCATCTACTGAGATTCAACCACTAGTCTCTCGTAACCTTATTTCCAACTTCATCAGTAGTTAGGCCATGCTCCTGGGTGCCATTTCAAGTGTATTTTGATTGATTGTGCATTCATATAAAAAGAAGAGTCGAACTTTTTCTTTAAAGAAATTTTTAAAAGTGAATTTTCTTTCTTTTATTTAAATGTGTTAATGTAAGAGTTTTGAAGTGGAGATCGGTTGTAGCTGCAATCTCTTTAATTTTGAATTTTTGCTTAAAAAATAATTCTTGGTAATTTTTTTCCTCCGAATATTTGCTAGTACATGTCGGTCCTATATTTTCCTTGATAGTAAGGTACCCGAAAAGAGTTGAAGAATTGGGCATCGAAAAGTATCTATTAGGTAAACTTGAAACATTTCGGTGCACCAGGAAGGAATAGAGCAATAAACTTGGCCAGGGGAACTAAAAGTTCAGTGATCTCCAAACTTGATTTTTTATTCTTCTAGGATGGATAATTACTTTATCTCAACCACATATCATTTTTAGCAAACAAGTTCATGGTCTCTTGACTCTGACATGACGATAAGATCATCTATCCAACACGAGTATATATTATTTCCACAAGTTTTTATGTATTTAGGGTGACAATATAAGGGGAGTTGGTTCAAAAGCTCTAAATCAATCAACAGCCCCTTAAACCCAAAAAAAGTTGGGATTGGTTATAAGAATCATCAGTAACCAAAACATCCAAGGGTGTGGCCTAGTGGTCAATGAAGTGGATTGATAACCATGAGGTCTCAGGTTCAATTATCATCGGAAACAAAAACTTTAGGTGATTTGTTCGTATCTGTCCATGGTACTTGCTATTAGTGGAAGGTAGTAGGTATCCCGTGGAATTAGTGGAGGTTCACGCAAGTTGGCCAAATACAACAATTATCAAAAATAAAAAGAAAAAGAATCATTAGTAACCAAACCCTACCTATGCAATTTGTAAAAGCTTTTCTTCTTTTGCATAAAACTCTTCTTCCAAATTTTGAACCAAACGCCACCCAAATAATCTGAACTACACAAATTAAGGATACTCTAAAGCTAGAGATTCCCTCTCTTTTTTCTTTTTGGTGAAGAGATTCTCTAAGTCTGACAATTATCCCTGTGGAGTCGTGGATGTCAAGCCTCTTACTAAATTAAAAAAACAGTGACCAATCCCAACTAGTTGGTATCACCAATCTGGATCCCTTGTTTCTGTTCTGTTTCTAGCGAAGTCAAAGGCTTTAAGATGTGATGATTTAATTTCTCTTTAGTTTGTCACAACTAGACATCTCATAGCGTATGCTTTTATTAGTAGTGCTTGATACTTGCAGTTGATCAATGCAGTTTGAACTTTGACGTTAAACTGAGCTAACATCAAAGGCTGGTTGTGTAATATTATTCCATCTTTCCTATGTCGAAAGGATGAATTCCTTTATCTTTAGCCATCACTAGTAGTAACTTTATCTTAATTCTCCTGTTTCTGCAGGTTGAGAGGTGGAACGAGCAGAGGGAAAACGGGACTTTCCCGGGCCCTCTTTAATTTGAAACATTGGATTGCAGCATCCTTTTGGTTATGAAACATGGTTTCCATTTTAATGTTATTTGTTTGAAAGGGTAAAACCTTGTTCTCTTTTGAATTTGTCAAGGGATCATCAATAAGGAACTTCTTCCTACTTGTTATCACTTGAAAAGCCCTGGAGCTTTATACAGTTTCTGTTTTTATTCCTTGGATTTTATAATTGTTTATTCAAAGGTTAAAGACATGGTCTTTTATGTGCTTTCTGCTCTGGTTTTCTTCTCATGTTTTGAATCAGTCTTGTTTCTTTTATTGACAAAGAATACCTGCTGATTTATAACAAAATTGTGAGCATGGTTGTTAAAAGGGAGGACTGGATCGATCTTGGGCGGGTTAGAGTAGGTTGAGTCAATAAATGGGATTGTCAAATGACCCATCCAATAATTACTTGGGCTGAGATGAGCTGAGTCAAGATGTGCTAAAATTTGGGTCATATCCGAATGGGGATATTTCCGAAACTCACATACAAAAAAGGAAGTGAGTTAGACAAAAAGAAAAGCAACTTGGACAAAAAAAGGAGTGACTTGGATAATCTCCTATCATTGTTATCTCGTGCGCAAAGGGTTGTCCATGCTCCTAATTAAGTCCATCTGTGTCTTCCTTCCATCTTTAAATTGGTTAAGTCCCATAGGTTTGATCCTGTAGAATTTGACTCATTTTCTCATTGAACGAAAGGTACGAAATAAATCAGATTTATAAAAGTACCATGTGAAATCATTAGTTTTTCCCCTTCCTCAATCCCTAACCCATAAGCCCGATCATGAGACTACTTGTTGTACGTTCGATGGCACCTTGCTCCGACCTGAGCTATGCAACAACGAGATCTTCCTTGATCCTTGTCGTATGTGCTTGACGGCCCCCTATAAGGCGCTCTCTTGGGGACTTCTTACTCCAGCTATTCCAAGAGTCTCCGCTAGTTGAATCGCGTCCAGTAGATTCCCTGTTCCGCTCATCCCCTTCGTCGGCTCTTTGATCAGGACTTTTATCATCAATTTTCTTTATTTCTTTATCTAAAGTAAAGGAATGGCTCGGAAGAGCTAAGAATATTAAAAAAGAAAAGAAAAAAAAAAGACCTCTTTTCTTTGATTTGTTCGAAAGGACCCTCTTATTCTCATGGCCTCGTCTGGTCAGTACCCAGTCGTGGCTATTTTGTTTCAACGAATTTGAATTTGAAAACCAAAAAGGCTGTTACAGTTGTAATATTTCATTTTAGTTGAATAGTTAATATTCAAGCAACAAGAAAAATTCACATTTTTTGTAAAAATTTTGTAAAAATAAAATAAAATATATAAAATAGAAAATTCGATCAAAATAAGTCTCATTTCTCTTTCTGCTTTTTTATTTTATGTTTACCATTTTGCTGGACTAAAAAAAAGAAGCTTTCGCCTCCGGTACGGAAATGAAAGGGGCGGGCGAAATTACGTGAGAGAAAGAACCTCTTGGTGGAGTCCAGTCCTCCGAAGGACAGAATAACGCTTCTTAGTGACTAGGAGGGGAGAGCTCGTTGCACCTTATTTTTCTTTGGTCCATATCCCGACATAAGAAGTCCAACGGGAGATATACCTGAAATGACAATCCAGAAAAAAATACCAATACTAAGATCGGCTAGAACAAGGTGATCACCAAAAGGAATTACTGAATAACTTAGAAAGATGGATATTACTGCTATGGATGGTCTGATACTGAATAAACGAGTATCTCCTATAGATGCAATAAGGTTCTCTTTCAAATGTGGTTTTGTCCCATTTGCTAGAGCTTGAAGAATTCCTAAAGGGCCAACATATTTAGGTCCGATACGTTGTTGTATTCCTGCAGATATTTCTCTTTCTAACCAAACAATTGCTAGTACACCTATTGTGATTTCTAATACAAGAGTCAAAATAGGGAAATACATCCATATGATCCCCTAGACGTCTTTTAAGGATTTCAATTTGGAAAAAGAATTGATAGTTTCTATTTCTGTTGTATCAATTATCATTTCAACGATCAACTTCTCCCATAGGATATCTATGCTACCTAGTATTGTTATAATATCAGTCAATTTCATTCTTTTAAATAACTGAGGAAAAATTTGCAAATTGATAAAATTCGGTAGGCGAATTTTCCATCTCCAAGGAAAAACGCTCTGATCTCCTATGAGAAAAATTTCCAATTCTCCTTTTGGGGCTTCAACTGTCACATAAAGTTCTTGTTTCGACAATTCAAAAGTTGGAGAAGGTGTTTTTTTTAGTAATAAACGGATACCCAAAATCATTACATTCAAGATCTTTTAATCTGTCAAAACATCGGATTTCTAAATTTTCGTACGACCCTGAACCCGACCAACTCTTATTAAATTTTACTTAATATGTGTTATTTTTTCATGAATGTAATTACTGAATATGACTTTTTTCTTTTGTTATGGTCATATATAAATTTCAAAAAAAAAATCTAAGATATTTCTGCAACGTTACTCATGGATGCGCTTAAAAGTAGCTCAAGTTTAAATGAGTTGAAATGTGTTGGGTCAAGATGGACTAAATTTAATAAACGGGCGGGTCAATAATTAACCCAACCTTGGGTGAATTCGGCTAATTATTTGGGCTTAGGCTAAATTTGACAGTCTAGTTGTAACAAACAAGTCTCTCTTTAGTGTGGGACATTTGCATCTATACCCGTTTCTGTGCCACATTTTAACCTGTGCCCGTTTTGCAAAAAAAATAGCAAGCGTACCCGCTTTTTCACATAACTTCAGCACACGGGGCTGAAGTAGCAAATGCAATTACACAAAACTTCAGCATTTTAGTAGCCGAGCCTGAAGTTCAGCTCCGAAGCTGAAGTTTTTGTTTTGTAACTCGCGAACTTTAGCTCTAGAGCTGAAGTTTGCCAGTTATAAAATAAAAACTTCAGCTCTAGAGCTGAAGTTTTATTTTATAAGTTTTTGTTTAGTAACAGGGAAACTTCAGCTCTAGAGCTGAAGTTTGCCAGCTATAAAATAAAAACTTCAGCTTTAGAGCTGAAGTTTTTGTTTAGTAACCCGGAAACTTCAGCTCTAGAGCTGAAGTTTTCAAGTTATAAAATAAAAACTTCAGCTCTAGAGCTGAAGTTTTCCAGTTATAAAAGCTGAAGTTCTGAAGTTTTTGTTTAGTAATACGAAAACTTCAGCTCTAGAGCTGAAGTTTTTGTTTAGTAACCCGAAAACTTCAGCTCTAGAGCTGAAGTTTTCGAGTTATAAAATAAAAATTTCAGCTCTAGAGCTGAAGTTTGCCAGTTATAAAATAAAAACTTCAGCTAGAGCTGAAGTTTCCTAGTTATAAAATAAAAATTCCAGTGTATTATCTTAACCAAACTCCAGTGTTACATAACATATGACTTTACTACAAATTGCTAATTCAATAATCTGGGAATTATGTCCAGTATATATACATCTGTATATAGTATCAAAAATTGAACTGTTAATATGATTCATGAGACTAGTAAATAGTCTTGAATATGCTCTAAGGAGCGTAATAGTAACCCCCTCAAATTTCAGCTCTAGTTATAAAATAAAAACTTCAGCTTTAGAGTTGAAGTTTTTGTTTAGTAACCCAGAAACTTCAGCTCTAGAGCTGAAGTTTCTCAGTTATAAAGGGAAGCTGAAGTTTTTTAAAAAGTGGGTACGGATGCAAACAAAAAAATAAAGCGGCTACAGATTAAATAGGGGCGCTCAAATAGGGGCCGTGCAATTTTTACCTTTAGTAATCCTAGAGGAGAAGTTTACATCAAACTGCATTAGTTTACTAGGCTGCAATAAATATGTCAAAGAGGAAAAACTTGGAAAACAACAATATAAATTTTCTTTTCATTTGTTGAAAGAAATTGATATATAGGAGTTCAAACTTCAAAGATATTACAAGTCTAATTAATATAAATGGAAACTATCATATATGTCAATTTATAAGTAGCTTATTATAAAAATTGACCAATTCATAAAATATTATTAATATTAGCCAAATGTGACCAATATTAGTCAATTAGCTATTTGTAGCCAAAAAATTATCAAGTTTTTGCTTTCTTTTGAGTGGTTGCCATTAGAATAGAATAATAAAGAGTTTGAATGTCATTTGCGATATTTTGGTGGAGTTTTGAGGTGGTTTGAATTGAAAATTCGAAGTAGAAGATGAACATGAAAAAAAATAAT
Organism: Nicotiana glauca; assembly: GCA_026770625.1. Classification (NCBI taxonomy): domain Eukaryota; kingdom Viridiplantae; phylum Streptophyta; class Magnoliopsida; order Solanales; family Solanaceae; genus Nicotiana; species Nicotiana glauca. Next base: position 88,560 of record MU736816.1, on the reverse strand, counting down.
GTGTATCACATATTTATCATATTTGTATCAAATGTATACCTGTGTGTGTGATACTGATTTTTTGAACTCGATTTTAACTACGAATTTTGATACCAAAACAGTCCAAATCACCTCCAATATTCCTCAAATTTTGTATATTGACTCATCTATATGTTTTAAATGAATTTCAACCATGCTATTGGAAAAGATTCTTTTTTGCTTAGATTTTTGAAATCTTAGATTTATTTATTTTGTATTTCATCATCTTGTTTGCTACTTCATCGCCTTTCCATCTTGCATGTAATGTTGCTAATCACGCTTTAAAACGTGGAAGAAGATCTTTGCGTGTGATTCTTGGAGATAAAGAACTTTATTTATTTGGGTTTTTAATTTTTATATGTGCTTGGCTAGTTTTAGTAAGTCTATAATCAATTGCTAAGGGTCGGTAAATTAGAAATTATTTCGGTCATTTGTGTAAGATTCCGTGATATAAAAATGTATTCTTTTGCAATGTTTGGTTTTTAGGTAATCAAAGTTTAAAAGAATCGATACACACTTCGGTCCATTTCAATTGATTTTTGCCTTTTTTTTCGTGGTCCAAGATATTTATTTTTTTCAAATATTAAAAAAAAAAATTAACTTCTTTTTTACAAAGTTGTTGTTGGAATAAAGAGCCTAGGAGAATTTATTATAACATCAATGAATAAATTAAGTTTAATATGGTAAATATCATTATTAATTAATGCTAAAAGGTGAATTCCTAAATATAATAAAAAAAGAGCTAAAAAAATTAATTAAAGTGGATCGGAAGAAGTACGTAGTTCTAGGATTAATTTATTGTCCTAATTGATGTCTTTTTTCTAGTTGGCCAAGCGGCCCCGTCTTCCATAGCGAGGGATTAGTCATTTAAGGATAAGTTGATGTGCTGGGATGAAAGAAAGTTTAAAAAAGGTATTTCTTGATACAATCCTTACTTATATTCACTTTTTTGTTTAATTAAGTAGGTCTTAACTTAGGTCTAATTAAGTATTGTATACGCTAGCATACTTCTTCTCCTTATTGTGACTTATAATATTTTCTATAAAGTTTTCAAATATGTAAAATTTTATTTTAAGAAGTTTAAAGATTCTATATCCGTTATGATAAAAAACTAAAAATTTGACGTTCAAAATTCGAACTATGACTTGCATAATTTCAGAAAAAAAAAATTAGGCACGACGTGAGAACAATTACACAGGATAACAATATATTAATAGTTTTATATTTTTTAAAAGTTTAATAATTAAATAGGAATATAACTCCAATTTACCTAAAATTTCAAACAAAAAAAAAATTAAGAAAACAAATCAATATTATTTTTTTCCCTTAATCAAATCAAATATAGGAGAATGAATCAAAATCAAATGAGAAAAGGAAGATATTCCATAATTGAAAGACTGATATTTTAAGAACATTCCAAGCAAGTTCATCAGATTCTTTATTCATATCCTATCCAAATACACACAAAAATGTCACATTTTACACGTTACACGGACTATACCAAATCAGGTCAACTTCAATAGAAATAGAAACTTGATAAATATTCGAATTGACTATGTCTACTAGTAGTCTACAACCACAACAACAACAACCCAGTGCAATCTCACTTATTGGGGTCTAGAGAGGGTAATGTATACGCAGACCTTACTAGTCTATGGAGTTTTTTAATAATCATATAAAATCAGAAAAAATGTCTTCTATGTGAGCTGTTCAAGTAATTTACGTAATAAGTAAAAATTACGTGTACTGAAAATGATAGTTTGGAACTTTCAAGTGTTTTTCCCCACTAGAAAAAGGGCACCAGTGTAATATAGAATCTTTTCACATTTGGATGTAAGGACCCGTTTGTTCACGGATATTTTATTTTGTTGATTTTGTTGCTATCTTGCTCTCGGCAAAATATATAAATCGTCCCTTTAAATTGGTTCTTTTATTATTTAAACACTTCAAGTATAAGTTACGTGTCACCATAAGATATGTACACGTGTCAGAAAACATCACTATCAAAACGACACAGTAATATCAAAAAAAAGGTTGACCGTTACGTCTTTTCAAATAAACCCAAAACTTTACCCCACTTTCATATTCCCAATACGTTTACTCCACGCTCCACACGTCTTCTTAAAACTTCCAACTCCCTTCCTCTTTGTAACCAACGCGTTCTATATATATATATTTTGTGTATATATATATACACACTCTGCTTCAACCGCTTCATAGCTTCACCACAATTCACACCCATTTCCATTGATTTTTCCTGCTTTTCTCATCTGGGTCTTATCTTAATTTTGTTCAAAAAATGGTGCGTTGTAGCAACAATTTGGTCGGAATTCTAAACATAGTAACCTTTCTAATATCAATCCCAATTATAGCAGGAGGAGTATGGCTTTCACGTCAAGCAAACACAGAGTGCGAAAGATTTCTCGAAAAACCAATAATAGCATTAGGAGTTTTTATACTCTTAGTTTCACTCGCCGGTATAATCGGTTCTTGTTTTAGGGTTTCGTGGTTACTTTGGGTTTACTTACTCGTTATGTTTTTGTTGATTTTGTTGCTTTTTTGCTTTACGATATTTGCGTTTGTTGTTACTAATAAAGGTGCTGGTGAAGTAATTTCGGGTAAAGGATATAAGGAGTATAGATTTGGGGATTATTCGAATTGGTTGCAGAAAAGAGTTGATAATCACTGGAGTAGAATTCATAGTTGTTTACAGGATAGTAAGATTTGTCAAAGTTTGATTGAGGGATCGAATACTAAAGCTGATGATTTTTTCAAGAAACATCTCTCTGCTCTTCAGGTATATTTACTTCAATTTTTAATTTAATTTTTATAATTAATCTGGTTTTTTTATGTGTGTATATATTTGTGTATGTGTAACCTGGTATAGTTTTTGTTCTAGATCTGGTCGGAAGAGGCTATGTTGCTCGAACTCTCTAAAAATGTTTTTGGGTGCAGGTTAGATTGTCCAAATTAGTGTATTTTTCGAGGATCCGATAGGGATGCAGCAATTTTTATAGAGTTCGAGCGACATATACTTTTGGTTTTGCTTGCCTGAAAAATGATTTTGTTTATTATCATTGAGGGTCATTTCATACAAATGGATATTTTCATGTTTTTCACAACTTTTTGTTGTTTATTTGACTATGGAAGGACTTGCTTTTTGGTAGTTGACCTAGTTTGGGTTTTGTTAAGAATTGAGGTTTTTTTTTAGGTCATGCAAACTACTTTTGTTCTGCTGATTAATGAGCTGTATCTATTCTCTAGTTAGTTATGAACTTTTTTTTGCTTTAATTTCTATAAAGTTTAAAGCTTTAGGACTTTGACTCTATTGGTTTGGTGGTAGTGGTTATAGTGGAGCTTTTTGTCTAAAAGGGTTTTACCTTTACAATCATCTAAATCCTTATGCTGAAAATTTTGATAAGCCAGCCCTTTTATTCTAGATCTGGATGGAAGAGGCCATTTTTTGCTATTTTGTTCCAACTCTTCAAAAATATTTATGGATGCGTGTCAGATCGTCCAAAATTAGTGCATTTTAGAGAATCTGATACGGGTGCGGTTACATTTTTAAAGAGTTTGTGCAACATAGGTTTTGTTTGTGAATTTGGGGGGTTTTGGTCGGTCCATTCGAACCCCTTCACTGGAAAATTGCACTATATATATCATATCATATCATATCAAAAAAAGTTTTATTTTTTATTTTTAATGGTATATATAGTAGATGTTGTTTTCTATTAAAAACAACCTCTACCTTCGCTAGGTAGCAGTAAGGTCTGCTTACTGCGTACACACTACCCTTCTCAGGCCTCACCTATGGGAATATACTAGGTTTGTTGTTGTTGTTTTATATTCCCTCCGTTTCAATTTATGTGAACCCATTTGATTGGGCACGGAGTTTAAGAAAAAGAAAGAAGACTTTTGAACTTGTGGTGTAAAATGAGGCATATATATTTTGTGTAGCTAAAAATCATTGCATACAGGTAAATTGTTTCCAAATAAGGAAAGAGGTCATTCTTTTTGGCACGGACCAAAAAGGAAATAGGTTCACATAAATTGAAATGGAGGGAGTAGTAGATGTTGAGTCTCCTTCAGTGAAAATCCTGTCTCCGCCCTTGTGTAAAAGGATTTCTTCATGCTTTTCCAAAATTTCATAGTTGTTTGTTTTTTAATTGACTATTGAAGAACATACTTTTTGGTAGTTGACCTATACTTGACTGAGTTTGAGTTTTGCTTAGGAAATTGAAGGTTTGTGTTAGGTCATGCAAACTGCTACGTTTGTTCATACTTCTTGCTGTGTTGATTTATTATAGGAAAACATATAATTACTTGATAACGTTATCTCTAGTTAGTTATGAATTTTTTTGTATAACTTTATGTAAAGTTAAAAGGTGTTAGGACTTTGAGTCTGTTGGTAATGGCTATAATTGCACTTTTTGTCTAAAGGGTTACACCTTTAAAATCATCTAAGTTGGTTTGAGCAAAAAAGTTGGGACTTTATGTATAAAAAGGTATACATACCTTTAAATATTCATTTCTAGATGTGGTTGTTGAGTTAAAGGGTTGTTCCTTTTTGTTTCCTCAAAATAAAACTTGAAGATATTATTGTCTAAAAGTTTGGGGCTTTTTGTTTAAAAGCAAACACCTTAAAGCATTCATCTATTTAGGCTGCCACATTTTGGAAAGTTCTACTATGCAAATAGAGAAAAAAGGAGTACTTTTGCTGTACACGTATATAAATCTTTGAATATGTTAATCGAACTCTTCAAAAATGCTTCTGGTTGTGTGTCAGATCGTCTAAAATTAGTGTATTTTTGGAGGATCCGATACGGGTGCGGCAACATTTTGAATGTACTATGCAAATAGAGAAAAAAGGAGTACTTTTGTTGTACATGTATATAAATTTTTGAATACTCTTGACATTGGAGAAGTACATGTTCAAATCTGAGGTGTGGCATCTATGTATCTTTTTGAATCCGTTTGTTAGAATTTCTGCCTTCGCCACTGTTCAATCCTTTTGTCTTTTCTTGTGGATGGGCTCTTACAGCAGTAGTAATTTCTTTTGCTAGTGTCTACTAGTAGTAGTTGCTCTTATTGTATCAATAATTCTGTGATTGAATCTAGTGTTCAACATGCACATGTTATTTGCCTTTTCTTCCCTTTGAATTTATTTCAGATAGTATATTTGTTATATTTCGAACTGTTAATTGGATCGACATGAACAGCTGAGGATTTGTAGTCTTATCATACGTCTCTTACTCTGATTAAATATCTTGTAGTCTGGTTGCTGCAAGCCATCAAATGACTGCAACTTCGACTACGTGAGCCCAACAAACTGGACTAAGACACCAAGCTCATCGGTTAACAATCCAGACTGTACTACATGGAGCAACGATCCGAAATTCTTGTGCTATGGCTGCCAATCCTGCAAAGCCGGGCTACTAGACAACCTCAAGAGTGATTGGAAGAGGGTTGCTGTACTCAACATCATTTTCCTCGTCTTCCTCATCATCGTCTACTCTATCGGATGTTGTGCTTTCAGGAACAACAGAGAGGACAATGCTTGGAAGCGTTACCCTTGATCCATCCTGAGGAACAACAGACTATGTTCTATTGATTTCTGTCGCGTATTATATAGAACTATAGGTCGTTTAGTATGAATCTATGATCTTTCTTGTACAGAGTATTTCTTTTGCTAGACAATTACTCTGGAGTTAGATAATATATGTGAATTCCTATTATTCCATAGAATTCTTATGTTTAGAAGTGATATTCTGACTATTGGTTTTGGATGTAGAGTTTGCTATCTTCTTGATTATGAGTATGTGAATTCTTGATTTCTCTTGGATATTTGTACGGTTGAGATATTTCATGTTCATTTTGCTGGCTTTAGTGTGATTTGCCTTTTTAAGTTTCTATTTTGTTTTTGGTTTCATTTTGATTTACCTTTTCAACTATGTAATTATGATTAATGTGAATTTTGTTCAACAAAAGGACCCACAAACATAAGAAATGCAGGTTAAGTGTGCGTTACTGATTCGAATTGTGACGAGGGTCTAATATTTAATTTAGGAAGGTAGATGGACAGGCTTATTCTATATAGTAATTAAAAATAATTTTTGAAATTAGGCGAGCAATATAAAAATTGAAAACCCAAATAAATAAGGTTCTTTTTCTCCAAGAATCACATGCAAAGATCTTCTTTCATATTTTTAAGCGTGATCATCAACATTAGATACAAGAGGGAAAGAAAATTTCATAGATGAGGCAGCAAACAAGGTGATGAAATACAAAAAATATATATATACAAGATTCCGAAAATCTAAGCAAAAAAAGGACCTTTTTCAATGGGTATGATTGAGATTAATTAAAAAATATACAGATGAGTCAATATACAATTTTGAGTAAGATTTGAGGTGATTTGGTATCAAAATTCATAGTTAAAATTGAGTTCAAAAAATTCTTCTGCGTCACATGTATCAAACATGCATTACGCATATATCACACATAGATATACATGGATATACATGTGATACATATTTGATACAAATATGACACATATGTGATACACAATGTGATAAACATACATATTTTTTTTCATGTTTCTTTTACTTCGAATTTTCAGTCCAAACCACCTCAAAGTTCCACTAAATCATCCCAAAACTCAGATTCAAACTCCTTAAGATGTGCACAATCTATTCTAATAACATCCACTTAAAAAAGCAAATAATTAATCTTTTTTGGCTACAAATAGCTAATAGAAAAATATTGATAGTATTTAGCTAATATTAACAATATTTAATGAATTGATCATTTTTGTAATAAATGACTTAAAAATGGACATAGCTAGTAGTTTCCCTACCAAAAAATCTCTTTAACAATTGAAATAAAAAAATTTAGTGAACTATACTTAGGAACAATAGACATGAAGTCGAGAACCGTGGACGGTGACTAATACATACGGTTTCGCCATGATTAACGTTGCTTTTTGGTGTTTCGGGTTCATTTTTACTGAATTCCTGTTTTATAGTTCTAAATTATCAAAAATCGAGAAATAATCATGGCGAAGCGATGACTATTGTTTATTAGGTCATTTTTATGACCTCATAAAAATTTAGGCAATTCGGTACCGGTCGCCTGAATTCATGCAGATGGCGTGGCTATATCACAAAAAAATTTGAAAATCGTGTTGAATTCCTATTGTATGGCCCTAAAATACCAAAAAATGAGGAATGATAATGACAAAGCAATAACTATTGTTCATTAGGTCATTTTTATGGTCCATCAAAATTTTGGATGATTCGGAGCCGGTCGCCCGAATGCATGCTGATGTTGTACTATAGCAAACAAAATTTATTTTCAGCAGATGAATTCCTGTTTATTGGCCCTAAAATGCCAAAAAATAAGGAACAACCATGAAGAAATGATGACTATTATTGATTAGGTTATTTTATGGTCCGCAAAAATTTATGCGATACGGAGCTGGTCGCGTGAATTCATAGTCCACTTCATTGTTCCTTAGGCTGTTATTGCTGAGACTGCAAAATTTTAGGCGATTCGGGACCCGTCACCATGACCCATGCAATTGGCATGGGCTATAGCACAAGAAAATCTAGGAATAAGGCGTAATTATAGTTTTATGGCCCTTAAAGGCCAAAAAATGAGAAACGGGCATGGAGAGGCAATGACTATTGTTCCTTAGGTCGTTTTTGATAGGCCGAAAACTTTTTTAGGCGATTCGGGTTAGGCCTACCGGAACTATGTAGATGACGTAGGCTATAGCACATGAAAATCTGTAAATTGGGCGAAATTCTAATTTTGTGGCCCAAAAATGCTAAAAAATGAAAAATAGTCATTGAGAGGCGATGACTATTGTTCCTCAGGTTGTTTTTGATGGGCTGAATTTTTTTTGTATACGGGTCCGATCGCCCGGACCCACGCAGATAGCTATAATATGCGAAAATATGAGGATCAAGTGGAATTCCAATTTTATGGCCCTAAAATATCAAAAATGAGGAACAGTCATGGCAATGCCAGGGGCGGAGCTACCCTTGTCCGAGGGATGTCAACTGACACCCCTTCGCCGGAAAATAACACTGTATACATAGGTATTTTTAAAAAAAAATTAAATATATACAATGGGTTGACACCCCTTGACACAAACAAACTCCCAGTGCAAATGGTCAAGAGGTGTCAATATTGACGGGAGGTTGCAAGTTCCAATCCCGATTGCAACATATTTTCGGTTTTACATGTCAGTTATTTTTTTTAATTTTTAAACAAACATCAAACGACGTAGTTTGAAGGGAATATTTTTTAGGGCAATTGGGATTAAAGAAACCCCTAATCAAAAGCCAGAAGGGAACTTCTTACGCGGTTACGCCTGGTGCTCCCGTTCTCAAATTGCTCAACAGCTCAAGTGCCCTTGTTGTCGCCGTCGTTGGTCCTCTTCAATTGCAGATCACTGGTTTATTTTTGCCTATCATGGCAGCCAAGGTAAGTTCATTTACTATGTTTCTTGTGTCGTTCCTTTCAGTTTTGTCATTTACTTCCAATGGCTGCTTTTAATTCATGTGAGCATCTTGGACAATTGGACTTTTTGAATGTTTTCTTTACCTTTATGTAAGAATCTTGGACTTTTAAGTGTTTCTTTACTTTAAAGTGAAAATTCATGTACCAAAAGTCAAGAACCCTTGACAAACTTGGCAGTGCTTATATTTGTGAATTGTGATATTTTATCGAAAATATTAATTGTATTTTTTCTAATTAAATTTTATTTTATAACTCAGAATCAAAAATCAATGAAGCAGTTTTTTTCCAAAGTACCAAAATCAAGTTTGGTCGCCCCTCATAATCAATCTGAGTTGGAAGAAGATGTAGTACCAAAATCAAATTCGGCCACTAATAATCAATCTAACTTGAACGAAGCTGGCAACCAATTGGAAGTACCACTATATTCTTCTCAAAGACAACAAATTAATCTTGAAACTGTAAACCCTGATCCGGCCGAAAGAACTCAAATCTTGGACTACCATCCAAACCTCCGCGATGAGATTAGAAGAGCATACATTCGGATAGGTGCTTGTCAACCTCGAGAACATAATTTTCCTCAAACAAATTTTTATGGAGTAATGCGTCGTTTCAATCCTAGATGGTTTGATGATTATCATGAGTGGTTGGAGTATAGTATAAGTAACGATGCAGCATATTGTTTGAGTTGTTATTTGTTTAGAGACGATAATATTCATCAAGGTGGAGGTGATGTATTTTCTAGCATAGGGTTTAAGAGTTGGAACAAAAAGAAGAGCTTTGATAGGCATGTTGGTGGGCCAAGTAGCAATCATAATCACGCAAAAAGAAAATATATAGATCTACTACAACAACAACAGTCCATTATAACTGCATTTGAGAGGCAATCTGATCAAGTTAAGCATGATTACAAGATTCGCTTAACTGCTTCGATTAATGTAGTAAGACTTCTTTTGAAACAAGGATTTGCATTTCGGGGTCATGATGAATCTAAAACATCATTTAACAGGGGTAATTTTCTTGAAATCCTCTCATGGTATGCAAAGGAATGTGATAAAATTCAGGATTATGTATTGGAATATGCTCCTCAAAATGATCAGATGACTTCTCCAATGATTCAAAAAGATATTGTGACTGCATGTAAGATGGAAACAATCAAAACTATCATTAAAGAATTAAATGACGACTAATTTTCTTTATTAGTTGATGAATCTTTTGATGTGTCGCGAAAGGAGCAAATGGCTATTGTCTTACGATATGTTGATAGAATGGGATTTGTTGTGGAGTGACTTATTGATATTGTTCATGTCAAAGATACTTGTGCTTCATCTTTAAAGAAGGCAATTGTTGATTTACTTGCTAAACATTCCTTAAGTCTATCATATGTTCGTGGCCAATGCTACGATGGAGCAAGCAATATGCAAGGTGAGCTTAATGACCTTAAAATGTTGATTAAGCAGGAAAGTAGATCGGCTCATTCTATTCATTGTTTTGCTCATCAGCTTCAATTAACTCTTGTTGCGGTTTCAAAAAAATGTATTCAAGTAGGAGAACTTGTAGTTTTGGTCTCAAATATTTTGAATGTGTTGGGATCTTCTTTTAAGCGTATGGATGAATTTCGAGACTCTCAAAAGCAACGAATAGAAGAGACATTAGATATGGGTGAGCTTAAAACCGGTAGAGGCTTGAATCAAGAACTTGGTCTTTCAAGAGCTTGTGATACTCGTTGGGGTTCTCATTACAAATCTTTTAAAAATTTTATTCTTATGTTTGGCTCTATTCTTGATGTTCTTGAAGCACTTGTTGTTGATGCACGTTTGATGGATGAGAGAGCCAAGGCAATGGGATACCTCAGAGCTTGTCAAACATTTGAGGTTGCATTCATGTTGCATTTAATGAGAGATGTTTTATCAATCACAAATGAACTAAATAAATGCTTACAAAAAAGGAGCAAGATATTGCAAATGCCATGCTACTTGTAGAAGTAGCAAAGATAAGGTTGCAAAGTTTAAGAGAAGATGATTGGGATTCACTTATTGAAAAAGTATCTACGTTTTGCATCAAGTATGACATTTTAGTACCTAATTTTGATGAGACATATATTAACTCTTTAAGATCACGACGTAAATCTACTGATCATACTATTTTCCATCATTATTATGTTGATGTATTTTGTAATATTATTGATTGGCAAATTCAAGAACTCAATGGCCGTTTTGACGAAGTGACTACTAATTTGCTTCATGGAGTTGCTTGTTTGAATCCAATTGACTTATTTTATAATTTTGACATCAAGAAGATCATGAAAATGGCTAAATTATATCCTGATGACTTTGATGAAGTGAGTATGGGTGCTCTTGAGAATCAGCTTGCGACATACATTATTGATGTTTGTGATATTGATGAAAGGTTCTCCAATTTGAATGGACTTTGTGATCTTTCTAAGAAAATTGGTTGAGACAAAGAAGCATTTAAACTTCCCTCTTGTATTCTGCTTGGTGAAATTTGCTTTGCTTTTGCCAGTTGCAACTGCATCAGTTGAAAGAGCTTTTTCGGCAATGAAGTTTATCAAGAATGACATGCGGAATCGAATGAATGATGAACTTTTGAGTGGTTGCTTGGTGCCTTACGTAGAGAAAGATGTATTTAGTACTATTTCTAATGATGATATTGTAAAAACATTTCAAGAAATGAAACCTCGTCGAGTATGCTTGTAATAATATAATATTATTTTGCTATCAATAATAGAATCATTTTTCTTGGCTTCTTCTTTAGATTTTGACACCCCTTTATACAAAACCTGGCTCCGCCACTGGGCAATGCGATGACTATTATTCCTTAGGTCATTTTTGATAGGCTGGCAATATTTTAGGCGATCGGGGCCTGGTCGTCCGTACCCATGCAGATGGCATGAGCTATATTACACGAAAATATGGTAATTGGCCGAAATTCCTGTTTTATGGCTAAAATACAAACAATGAGGAACGATTATGGCGATGCGATAACTATTATTTCTTAGATCGTTTTTGATGGGTCGATAAAGTTTTAGGAGATTCGGGTCTGGTCGCCAGGGTCCATGCAGATAGCATGGGCCAGAGCACGCAAAAATCTGGAAATCGGAGGCAATTCAGTTTTATAAGCCTAAAACAGCAAAAAACGAAGAACGGTCATGGCGAGGAGTAGACGATTGTGCCTTAGGTTGTCTTTGATGGGCCGACAATATTTTAGGCTATCCGGCTCTTGTCGCCCGGACCCATACAGATTGCGTGGGCCAAAGCACGAAGACTATTGTTTCTTAGGAAATTTTTTATGGGCCGACAAAATTTTTACGCGTGTCGAGTCTGGTCGCCCGAACCCATGCATATGCCGTAGGGCACATGAAAATCTACAAATTCGGCGAAATTCCAGTTTTGTTGTGCCAAAACGCCAACAAACTAGGAACGGTTTGCGAGGCGATATATGTTGTTTCATAGGTCATTTTTGATGGGCCGACAAAATTTTAGGCAAGTCCGATTTGGTCACCTGGACCCATGCAAATGGCGAATTCAGGCGAATTCCAATTGGACCGACAATATTTTAGGCGATTCAGGTCCGTTGCCCAAACACATGTAGATGGAGTGGGCTATATATAACACACGAGAATCTAGGAATCGGGAAGAAATGAAGTTTTGTGGTCATAAAATGCCAATAAACGATGAACGGTAATGGCGGGGCGATGACTATTGTTCCTTAGGTCTTTTTTATAGGATAATTGTTTTTAGGCGATTCGGGTCCAATTGCCCGGACTCATATAGATGGCGTGGGCTATAACATACGAAATCAGGGAATCGGGCGAAATTCTAGTTTTATGGTCCTAAAAAACCAAAAATGAGGAACAATCATGGAGAAGCGATTACTGTTATTCCGTTGGTCATTTATCACGGGACAGTAAAATTTTAGACAACCCGGGTCGATCGTCCGGACCCACGCAGATGATGTGGGTTATAATACACGAAAATATAGGAATCAAGCGGAATTTCAATTTCATGGTCGTAAAACGCCAAAAAGAGGAGCGATCATGTCGATGTGATGACTATTATTCCTTAGACTATTTTAGATGAGCCGATAAAATTTTAGGCAATTTGGGTGCTGTCGCTCCGGACCCATGCAGATGGCGTGAGGTGTAGCACACGAAAATATGAGAATCGCGCGGAATTTCATTTTTATGGCCCTAATATTCCAAGAAAAAGGAAAATAATCACGGCGAGGCGATGACTATTATTCCTTAGGTCATTTTTGATGAGTCGGTAAAATTAGGCGATTCGGGTTCGATCGCCTGGGCCCATATAGATGGCATGGGCTATTGCACACAAAAATATGAGAATCAGGTAGAATTTCAGTTTTACGTCACTAAAATGCCAAAAAAGGAATGGTCATCGCGAGGCGATTACTATTGTTCCTTCAGATATTTTTATGGGCTGACACAATATTAGGCGATTCGAGTCCAGTCTCCTGGACCCATGCAGATGGTGGGGGCTATAGCACACGAAAATTAGAGAATCGGGCGAAATTCAAGTTTTATAACCCTAACGCCAAAAAATGAAAAACGCTGATAGCGAGGTGATGACTAATGTTCCTTAGTCATCCCATGCGGTTGGCGTGGGTTATTGCACATAAAAATCTGGGAATTGGGCAAAATTTCAATTTTATGTCCCTAAAACACAAGAAAATAAGGAACAGTCATGGTGAGGCGATACCTATTGTTCCTTAGGTCGCTTTTGATGGGCCGGAAAAATTGGGCGATTCGGGTCCGATTGCCCAGGCCCATGCAGATGGCATGGGTGATAGTAGACGAAATCTAGGTATTAGGGTTCTTATAATTTTATAGCCCTAAAATGTCAAAAAATGAGGAACGGTCATAGCGAGGCAATTACTATTGTTCCTTAGGCTATTTTTATGGGCCATCAGAATTTTAGGCTATTCAGGTCCGGTCGCGCAAACCCAAGCAAATTGCATGGCTATTGCACACAAAAATATAAGAATCAGGCGAAATTTCAGTTTTATGTCACTAAAACGCCAAAAAGTGAGGAACGGTCTTTGATGAGGTCATGATTATTGTTCCTTAGGTCATTTTTTATGGGCCAATAAAATTTTAGGCGATTCGGGTCTAGTCTCCCTGATCCATGTAGATGACGTAGGCTATTGCACACGAAAATCTGAGAGTCAAGTGGAATTCTAATTTTATGGCCCTAAAATGCAAAAAAAAAAAAGAACGGTCATGGAAAGGTAATAAATATTATTCCTTAGGTCGTTTATGATGGACTGACAAACTTTTAGACGATTCGGGTCCCGTCGTCCGGGCCCATGCAAATAGCATGGGCATAAAACATGAAAATCTGGGAATGAGGCAAAATTTTATTTTTATAGCCTTAAAATACCAAAAAGGAGGAAAAATCATGGCGAGACGATGAATATTGTTCCTTAAGACATTTTTAAGTGTCGACAAAATTTTAGGCAATTCGGGTCTAGTCGCCCGAACTCATGTAGATGGCATGGGCAATAGCAAATGAAAATCCGAGAAATAGTTGGAATTCACGCTATATAGCCCTAAAACGCCAAAAAAATAAGAAATAGTTATGATGAGGCAATGCCTATTGTTCCTTAGGTCATTTTTTATGAATCGGAAAATTTTTAGGCCATTCAGATCTGGTCAGCGTGGGCTATAGCACTCGAAAATTGGAAATTAGGCGTAATTCTAGTTTTATAGCCCTAAAAAGTCAAAAAATGATGAACATTCATGGAGAGGCGATGGATATTGTTCTTTAGGTCATTTTAGATGGACCGACAAAATTTAAGGAGACTCGGGTCTGGTTGCCTGACCCATGCAAATAGCGTGGGCTATAGCTAGCGAAAATTTAAGATCGAGAGGAATTCTGGTTTATGGCCCTAAAAATACAAAAAAAAAAATAAAAACGATCATGACGAGGTGATGACTATTATTACTTAGGTCATTTCTGATGGGCCGGTAAAATTTTGGGCCTTTTGGACTGGATCCATGCAGATGGCCTGGGCTATAGCCTACGAAAATTTGGGAATCAGGCGGCATTCTAGTTTTATAACCCTAAAATGCTAAAAAATGAGGAACAGTCATAGAGAGGCGATGATATTGTTCCTTAGGAGCGATTCGGGTCTGGTCACCATACACATGCAGATGGTGTCGGTTATAGCACATGCAAATTTGAGAATCGGAATAATTCCTGCTTTATGGCCCTAAAATGCCAAAAAAGGAGGGACAATAATAGCGAGTCGATGACTATTGTTCCTTAGGGCGTTTTTGATGGGCCTGCAAAATTTTAGGCGATTCGGTTCTGGTCGCACAGACCCATACAGATGGCAATGTGGGGCACGTAAAATTTTGGGAATCGGGCGGAATTCTAATTTTATAGCCCTAAAATGCCAAAAAACTAAGGACGGTCATGGCGAGGCGATGTCTATTGTTTCTTAGATCATTTTTGATGGGGTCGACAAAATTTTAAGTGATTGGGTCCGGTCGTCGGACCCAAGCAGATGGCATGTGCTATAAAAGACAAAAATATGAGTATATGGTGGAAAGCGAGTTTAATGGCCCTAAAACGCCAAAAAATGAGTAACAATCATGGAGAGACGATGAATATTGTTCCTTAGGTCATTTTTATGGGCTGAAATATTCTTAGGAGATCGAAGTCCGGCCAAGCGGACCCATGCAGATGGCTTGGGCTATAACACACAAAAATCTGGAAATCGGACAGAAATCCAGTTTTATGGCCCTGAAACATTAAAAATGAGGAATGGTCATGGCGAGGCGATGGATATTGTTCTGTTGGTTATTTTTATGGGCCGGCAAAATTTTAGGTGATTCAGGTTCAGTCACCCGGACCCATATAAATGGCGTAGGCAATAACATATGAACATTTGAAAATTGGGCAGAATTCCAATTTTATGGCACTAAAATGCCAAAAATATGAAACAACCATGTCGAGGCGATGACTATTGTCCCTTAGGTTGTTTTAAATGGACAGATAATTTTTAGATTATTTGGGTCCAGTAGTCGGGACCCATGAAGAAGGCGTGGGCAATAGCATATGAAAATCTAAAAATCGAACGGAATTCTAGTTTTATGGCCCTACAACCCAAAAAAGAGACACGATCATAGCGAGGCAATGAATATTGTTCCTTAGGCCATTTTTTATAGGCCAACAAAATTTTAGGCGATTCAAGTTAGGTCATCCGGACCGATGTAAATGGCGTGGTTACAATATACAAAAATTTAGGAATCGGTGAAATTCTAGTTTTATGGTCCTAAAATACCAAAAATGAGGAACAATCATAGCGAGGCGATGAATATTGTTCCTTTGGCCGTATTTAATAGGCCGGTAAAAGTTTTAAGCGATTGGGGTCTGGTCGCCTTGACACATACAGATGGCATGGGCTATGTACATGAAAATCTAAGAATCGAGCAAAATTCAAGTTATATGGCGCTAAAATGCAAAAACATTGAGGAACGATCATGGAGAGACGATGACTATTATTCCTTGGGTCATTTTTATGGGCCGACAAAATTTAAGGCGATTCGAGTCTGGTCGTCGGATCCATGTAGATGGCGTAGTCTATAGGAGATGAAAAATATATGAATCCGGTGAAATTTAAGTTTTATGGCTCTACAACGCCAAAAAATGAGGAACGGTCATGGTGAGACGATGACTGTTGTTCCTTAGGTTATTTTTTATGAGCCAAATTTTTTTAGGAGATTTGGGTCCGGTCGCCCGGACCCATATAGATGGCACGGGCTATAGCACATGAAAATCTAAGAATCGGGCAGAATTCAAGTTTTAGGTCCCTAAAATGATAAAAAATGAGGAACGATCATCACAAAATGATGATTTTTTTCCTAAGGTCGATTTTGATGGGACGGGAAAATTTTAGGCGATTCGGGTCTGGCTGCCCAGACCTATGCAGATGGCGTGGGCTATACGAAAATTTAGGAATTGGGTGGAATTTAAATTTTATGGCCCTAAAATGCCAAAATAGGAGGAACTCATGGCAAGGTGATGCCTATTTTTCTTTAAGCCGTTTCTGATGGGCCAGCAAAATTGTAGGCGATTGAGATTTTATCGCCCAGACCTATGCAAATGACATGGGCTATAGCACACGAAAATATGAGAATCGTGCGAAATTCCCCTTTATAGCCCTAATATGCCAAAAATGAGTAACGGTCCTGGAGAGACGATGTCTATTGTTCCTTAGGCCGTTTTTGATGGGCTGGCAAAACTTTAGACAATTTAGATCCGGTTTCCCAGAGCCATGAAGATGGCGTGAGCTAGATAGTACATGAAAATATGAGAATTAGGCAAAATTCCAGTTTTATGGCTCTACACTGCCAAAAGAATAGGAATGATGATGGCGAGGTGATGAATATTGTTCATTAGGTCATTTTTGATGGGTCGGACCCATATATATGGCATGGACCATATCACCCGAAAATCTTGGAATCAGGCGAAACTGTAGTTTTATAGCCCTAAAGCACAAAAAAAAAGAAGGAAATGTCATGCCAAGACGATCACTATTGTTCCTTAGGCTAAATTTAATGGTCCGACAAACTTTAGGCGATTCGGGTCCGGTTACTCGGACCCATGCTGATGGCATAGCTATAGCACACCAAAATCTAGGAATTGGGTGGAATAATAGTTTGATAGTACGACACAAAATGAGGAACAATCATGACAAGGCGATGACTATTGTTCCTTAGGCCGTGTTTGATAGTACAATTCTTTTTAGGCGATTCGATTCTGATCGTCCAGACCCATGCAGATGGCGTGGGCTATTGCACACGAAAATCTAAGAATCGGGCGGAATTTCAGTTTTATGGATCTAAAACACCGAAAAAGAAGGAATGATATTAGGGAGCCAATGACTATTGTTCCTTAGGTTGTTTTTGATTTGCCGACAAAATTTTAGGCGATTCAGGTCGGGTTGAGTGGGCCATGGCATAAGGAAATTTAAGAATCGAGCAGAAATTAAGTTTAATGGCCCTAAAATGCCAAAAAATGATGAACGGTCATAGCGAGGCGATGAATATTGTTCCATAGGTCATTTTTATAGGCCAAAAGGTTTTTAGGTGATTTAGGTCAAGTCACCCAGACACAAACAAATGGTGTGAGTTATAGCACATGAAAATCTGGAAATCAGGCAGAATTTTAATTTTATGGCCCTAAAACATCAAATAATAAGGAACTGTCATGACGAATCGATGAATATTTTTCCTTGGGATGTTTTTGATGTGCCAAAATTTTTTTAGGCGATTCAAGTCCGTCCGCCTTCACCCATGCAGATGGCGTGGGCTATAGCACTTGAAAATATGAGAATCAGGCATAATTCTAATTTTACGGTCCTAAAACTCAAAAAATGAGGAACCGTCATAGAGAAGTCAGGATTATTGTTCCTTTGGTCATTTTTGATGGGTCGGATAATTTAGGACGTTGCGGTCTGATCTCCCAAACCTTTGCAGATGGTGTGGGCTTTATCACTCGAAAATATGAGAATCGGGCAGAATCTAACTTTTATGGCTCTAAAGCACCAAAAAATTAGAAACTATCATGGGGATGAGATGATTATTATTCCTTAGGTCATCTTTGATGGGACAGTAGAATTTTAGGCGATTCGGATCCGGTCGCCCAAACCCACGCAGATGGTATTGACACGAAAATCAAGGAATCACGTGAAATTTTAATATTATGGCCCTAAAATACCAAAAAAGGAAGAACGGTCATGGCGAGGAGATGACTATTGTTCCTTTGGTCATTTTTTATGGGCCAACAGTTTTTAAATGATTCGGGTCTTGTTGCCCGAACTCATGTAGATGGCATGGGCTATAATACACGAAAATATGTGAATCGGTCAAAATTCTAGTTTTATAGTCCTACAACGCCATAAAATGAGGAATGGTTATGGCAATGAGACGACTATTGTTCCTTTGGTCTTTTTGATGGGCCAACAAAATTATAGGAGATTTGGAGCCGGTCGCCCGAATTCATGTAGATGTGTGAATTATCATACAAAAATCTGGGAATTGTCTTGAATTCCCGTTTTATAGACCTAAAATGCCAAAAAGTCGATGTATAGTTATTGATCGGCTCCAACCCTATACCACTATGAAATGGCAAAGAGTGGTCGATGCAGCTTTTACCCAAAAGGTCGGGATTGATATCCATAAGGAGCTAATATTTGTTGGGAGTTAGGTTTCTATCTAATCTAGCTATGCTTGTTGTTCTTAATTGCACTTCTAATTATGATTTTTTTGTTTCTATTCTACTTTTAATACTAATGAATGTTTGAAAATAATCTAAGTATAATATTTTTTGTAAGGGTTTTCTCAATTGGTAAAAAGCACTAGGGAAGTGACTTGCACCTAGATGAGTATCTAACGGGGTCTAAAACTTAGGACAAACGTGTTATAATTAGTATCATGATATAACCGTTGCATATAATTACTTACTATATACCTCTCGGTAGTTTGAGTGACTTTGCCCTCATTGGCTTTCTCAAGCTCAATTGGGTGTTCAAATAATGCAAGCAAAATTGGCTCATGTCGGGTATTACTATCTCTAGGTTTAACTCTTTAATTGGGGTTATCAATCTATTGAATGCACCCCAAATCCTTGTTAGCCTGAGTTTTCTAGACTTAGTCTCTCTTTCTCAAGAAGAGTCTAAGTAATAAAGGCACGTGAATCCGTGTTTGCAACCACTAATTCAACAATTAAAGCACGAATCAAGCTAAATATCATTAACCCATAAACAATTAAGCCCTAAAATTGAAGACCCATTAAATACCCATACTAGGGTTGGGTCACAACCGTAGCTAATGGATTTTTCTACACATAATCAAGGTATAAATCAAAGATGTAGATGAAGTATAAGCCATAAAAAGTAATCACAAGAGTAAAATCTAAGATTAATAGCTAAAGATGTTCTAAAATTACTCTAAGAAGTAAAATACGATTGTTCACGTGCTCCTCAAAATGACAAATGACCTAAACATGTGAAAAAGAAATATTTACACACAACTAAAATTTTTGGACAAAAATAACCCTATGGAGGTTCCGATGTCAGCGGAAAACTGGGCGCCTTAGCGCTTGGACTTTCGCGTCCGCACAAAAGCAAGCGTGGACTGCGTTTCTTCCATTTCGGACTGGGGCTGGGGCTGGGCTTGATTTCGCTGGGCGCGTAAAAGAGACCGCCTCAGTGTTGTCTTCAACCGCGGCCGCATAAAATGTTCGCGGACTGTGCTTTTCATTTAAGCTCAAAATTCCAGGCCTCTGAATCTTTAATTCGGCCTCAGCGGATTTAGCACCGCAGCAGCGTCAAGTGTTTCGCTGCTGCGCTATTTCACCGCAGTTAGCGGTAACTGTCTAATTCAAAATTGCCTCTCTGAATCTCAATTCTGCTCTCAGCGTAATTGTGGCCGCCCCAGCGGTGGACCTTCCGCGGCCGCCCTTTTCCTTCGCTGTTAGCTTTTATCTAAGCTTTGAACTAGTGCAGGTTTTAACTCCTTTATGAGTTGGTTATGACTCTCTTGCTTCATTTTTACCAAACACTGCAAACAAGCACAATAAGTTAGTTTTCGCAAATACTTTTACACATTTTTTATCCAAAACCTAAGCAAAAAGAAGCATAAGATAGGCTAGAATCCCTAGTAATCAACTCCCCCAAACTTAAGCTTTTGCTTGTCCTCAAGCAAACAAAGTAATTCCCGCCTCCTCAAGATAAAAGAAAGGATAGTTTCAGCTGTCCTAATGTGACTTCATCAAGCATCAATTGGGACTAACAATTACCCTCAACTCAAATGCATTATTAACAACACACAACCTTTTTAGCACCATGGCTTTAGTGCAACACAAAAGCATAAAGAGTTGACTTAACTCATCAAGGAAACTCTTTCTACTACACAGGTCATTGTGGAGCCCAAACTCTTACTCCTCGACTCTCCATGTGCAAAACCTCACTTTAGATTGTAGCACTCAGAACGAGGATTGTGGAAAAGACACTCATCTCTCTCAAAGAAAGGTCACAAGTCCGGCTCTAAGTACCATACACTTGCCCCTTATGTGAATCACCACAAATGTAATCTCACTCAACTCAAAATAAAATAAGGCTTTTGTGGGAATATAATGAAGGCTTTTGGTTCAAGGTAGGATATATCGGTCTATGAAGGTTTTATCTTTCTTTAAACACTTAATTTTATTCATTTCGGCTCATATTTTCTTGACTCTTTGAGTCATTTTCTTCTTCTCTATGGGACTAGAGAGACACATCATCACTCTTTCTTATTCATGCCAATCCTTTTTCTCCTTTCTAATCATTCCAAGCATTTCTTCTTTGCTTTTATTGAATCCCTTCATTTTTTTACATTGTTCACTTTCTTTTTGACTTTTTGGATTTTCTTTTTGCCTTTCCTTTTCTTTATTTTGTACCTTTTACCACTTTTGCATTCCTCGTATCTCCCCCCAAACTTATACTTTTTCCAATTGTGCTAAGGAAGGATCGGGTGCCATGAGAGGATCATTTTAGAACGAATAAAGGTTTGTATCATGGTTATTGAAAGAACAAGGGCTATGGCTCAATGGGATTGACTAGTGATAACATATTTGGTGGGCTATGGATGCTTTAAATTCTCAATTTGGATCAAGGAGAGCCTATAATCATCCCTCAAGTCGAGCTACACTTAGAATTTTGCCTAGACAAACATTCAGTGCAAGTTCTAGACTTATTGGCACGGGACTTGGACTTGCAAATCAATACCACACCTCTGTGACGACCCGACCCGTCGTCTCGTGAGTTACCACCCTGTTTTCCCCTTATTGTATTGCTTTATGTTTCATTATTGGTATTGGGTGCGTTAGAATTTAATTGGAGTAATTTTGATAAGAAATGAGACACTTAGTCTCTTTTAAGAAGACTTAAATTGGAAAAGTCAACCAGATGTTGACTTATGATTAGATCAAAGAGCTTCAGATGATTAGCGAAGATGGTATTGCTAAGTGGAAGTGATTTGATGAGAGTATGTGTCTCAGAAAAAGGTAATGTGATTAAACTGATTATATTTCAGTAGTATTGCGGCATGTTCTTGTTGGGTCCACTAGTGGTA
Source organism: Nicotiana glauca (assembly GCA_026770625.1). Lineage (NCBI taxonomy): Eukaryota > Viridiplantae > Streptophyta > Magnoliopsida > Solanales > Solanaceae > Nicotiana > Nicotiana glauca. The sequence continues at coordinate 66,860 of MU736816.1, read as the reverse complement.
TTCAGGTTTGCTTGGTAGCACAGGTAAATATTGAGTATTTGTTGTGGAATGATTGGGTATCAAATGTGTGCATGTATTCGCACGGTAGAAACTGGATCAGGTATGATGGTTTGTGTGTTATATGGAGTTCTGATGTACAGGCTATGTTGTGATGTTGGAATTCAGGCTGGTTGTCTTAGTGTTGGGTGATTTTGAACTATTGCATTAGGGACTACGCCAGAAATGCCACGGGTTAAGTGGTAAAGTGCGTTAGAATATGTTTTAGCAGAATGATTTATATTTCAAAGAACCAGCGGACAGCTGGGTAGGAGTACCTTCTTAAGTGGCCATTTGTGATAGATGTTAGTGCAGAGGTTGCTATCATTGATCCAGTCCCGGTATTGAGGGACTTTTCGGATGAGTTTCTTATTGGTGCGCGTATTATGCAAGTTGTGGTTAGGCCGTATTGATTGTGTCATGTCACCAGGATGGTGTGTTAGGTCAAATGATATCGTGGGGATCATTAATGAATATAAACGGATTTAATTTCAGCATATTTGATGGGTAAATATCGAGGTTCGGTTCAAAAATTTGTCATGGTAATTGCCAGAGGAGAAATGGCCTCATGAATGGTTGATCT
>MU736816.1:22937-50925 GCA_026770625.1 Nicotiana glauca | reverse complement strand
TATTGTTAGAGGCTCTAGACTCATGACCCTCAGGTCTTTGGGAGATTAATCAGTTCAGTTTCTATCTATCAGTTAAGATTTTTGCTTTATTGTTGATAATGATAATTATAAATTATTGGTTTGAGCTTCATGCTCGGGTTGAGAGTATAAATGGTCGGGCTTGCCTAGCAGTTGTGTTGGGCGCCATCACGATCGGGTTTTGGGGTCGTGACAACCTCACAAGATTTTGGATTGCTAAAGAGACAGAGTCGAGGTCCCACAACAACCTTAGCTAAGATATGAGCAACACAAATGGTCCTAAAAAATCAGTCGCTGATTGTTTAGTCAACCCAAGAGTCTAAAGGTCACAACTATCACGATCCTATACATATCAATTTATTTCTAACCATAAGGTCAAAGGTAAATGTGTTAGGCCCAAGTGAAGCTTTTCCTAAGATACTTTTATTCATTTGCTACTATTTATACAAAAAAATGGACTCAAACCCTTAAGAAGGTTGTCATTCCATCCATCATCGAGAAGAGCCACCCGGTTCACACAAATTTCACCTTTGGAAAGAACCATGGCATTAAGAAAACCAAAGGCTTATTGATCACAAAAAACTTGTAAACGTAAGAAGCTACAAATTGAAAAAGAAGCTACTAAATGAAATAAGAAGCTATGCTATTAAGGAAAATTGCAAAAGAAGTTACAAAGTAAAATACAAAAAGTAAACTGAATATATGCAAAGGGGGACCGGGACGAATATACATAAAAGGGAAATGATTATATACATGGAAAGGTAACTTTATATACATACCAAAAGTACTAAAATAAAGAACGATATGTAAATAAAAATAAAGAAAAAAAATAGTATCACGGTTATTACAAACCGACATCCAAATCATCATCAAATCAAAATAAGGCCACCCCCTAAATAAAAAGTAGCATTGTCCTTAATGCTATCAGCAAAAAAGAATAGGCGAAGGGTAGAGAGTAAAGAAGAAACTCCCTATGGTGCCTATGTCTGCATGGGGTTAGTGACTGGATCCTGTGGCTGAGCTGTGGCACCTCCCTCTGGGTCCTCTAGCTCAATCTAAAAATCCTTAGGATGAGGGATCACTCTTATCCTCATGGGCTCTCTGTCTGCCTCCTACTCTAGCGCCTGTGCTGCTGGAATTGGCTCCTCCAATAGTAGGTCCAATGGGATGTATCCACCTAATGTAATCATCTCAACCTCCTTCCTTAGCAGCTTCACCGACTCCTTTGAGGCCCGAGTCTTCGTTATCTTCTTTATTTGTTTTCCCAGGTCCATGATTGCTTTTCTTTGAGCCTCCAAAGCATCCATGATAAGCTTCTGGTTGTCCAGGAGCTTCTTCTAGTTGTCCATAAGCTCTTTAAGTGATTCCTCCACTAAAGCGAGCACCTGAGGCTGAGTTGGAACTGACTGAGCTGCCACTGTGCTAGATATGACAGACAACTTAGATGAAGCTGCCTGCATCTAGTTGTTGATGCTGGAAAGAGTTTGATTAACCCTATATGCAGTCAAAGGGTATGCTGATGAAGAAGGCACTAAGGTAGATGGTCCTATGGAAGGATGTGGCATGGAAAAAGAGGGCTCAGAAATAGTGTCCACCACTACTGGATCTTCAAACTAGCTAGTGGAAGTAGTGGCTTTGCCCTTAGACTTGGGGTTGTCCGAACTATGAAGGTTGTACCATGAAAATGGCCATTTTGGTTTCATCTTTGTGTCAAAATCCCTTCTTTCTACTTCCTGATCCTCCAAGTACATAGCGGGGAAGTTTGGGAAAAGATATGAACTCTCATACCTGTTAACCACCCTAGTGATCATCTTGGTCATAATATTCCCGACGTTCCCGCCATGATAGGCCCCAAAATAATAGCTCAGGAAAATGGTATATCACTATCATGCATAGTAGGGTCCAACTGGCTCCACACAAAAGTCTCCCACCCCTTCGCCTTGAAGCTCAAAGTGTTCCTATAAATTACGACCCCATATGTCAACCAAGATGGAGTAGTTCCCGGAAGAGCAATCACTGATGTAAGCTAAGGGCGGGCTAAGTCTTCCATAACCACCTTCTCCAAATGCAGGGACTCATCTTCATCATTGAACCCATCATAGTCATAGAGAGTCTTGCCATCAAATAAAATCTTCAAGTTCCGCACCTTGGTCACATAGGTGTCCTTTTTGATATGGGCTACATTGGCATATAACTCTTTTACCAGATATTCATTGGCTTCCGGCAGTTTGCTTGTATACAATTTCCATCCTACTTTGTCACCAAATTGTCTCTTCACATTAGGGTTGTGGGGTAGAAGGTCCCCTTCTATGAATTGCCTCTCGAGAGTGAGAGACCTCTGTGGCAACCATTCCCAGAATTTGTGGTAGGTTTTTTCACTCACAAATATTTCTTGCCACACCACTAGGTCCCTTGTTCTCTCTAACCCTCCTGCCTGGGTGTCACCACCTCTCCCGTCATCAGGGATCTCAACATCTACATCAATAGGGTTTGCAGGTGAGGCCAAAGGTGTAGCTGGAGGAGAAGCAGATGCTGAGGATTCACTACCTTCCTCTAAGCCATTAGACGACTTAGAAGAAGCAAGAGAAGTAGGGGGTGTAGGCTCATCTCTCAATTGGAATCTCCCTAGGAAATTCGGTACATGAGTAGGTACAGAATCACCCTCCGAGGCTTCCCGGGAAGGGACATATCACTTTCCTCATAATGGGATGCGGCTCTATCCCCAACATTAATGGTCTTCTGCATTTTCCTAATGGATTGTTGTAATGCTAGGGGTAACTTGATTTTTCCTCATTGTCGAAGCCCCCTTTTCTAAAGGCAAAATCGGGTTTACGACATTTGGACGGACAACTCTATTTCTTTTGGAAATTTGGTTTTTGAGATTTAGAAGAGTCGCCACCTAATGATTAAATGCATTAGGACACTAAGAAAATTTAAAATAAAAGAAGAACCAGAGAATGGGTAAGGGCTTGAAATTATCTCAGGGGGAAGGTGTTAGGTACCCCCCAAGATCCACTAGTGTGGTTACCGGCCATACTACAATTATGACTTTAAAATGAATAAACATACAAGACAACTTCCACATAACAATTACAAGTAGGAATGTATAAAGGTCAAATAAACATGCTGAAGTTAGGGAATAAGTGGTTTCATAGTCGTTTAAAAGAATGTATAAGTGAAAACAAAATGGGGATCAAGTAACGAATGTAAATAATCAGACAAAGAAGTAAAATGGGCGGAAGTTTAAAAAGAAACAGTGCTGAAAACTAGACAATTAAAAGAGCTTGTGCATAATAAGTGAAAGAGTTGAAAAAACTAAACATCTTTAAAAAACTCTAGAAAAAGGGAAGTGAACAAGTAAAGAGGAAAGAAGGTCCTAGGTTTATAAACAACATGGATCACCCCACACAACACCCGGTAACCATTTATACACATGGTGTTATCGCGTAGTCATCATATCCATATCTACCCTTCCCACCCCATTAAGGTATTAAAGCGTGGGATAGTATCATTATATAATGCATGCTATTACCCGTCCCAATCCTATCAGTATCGGAGGCATTGAGACTACTAGTCCTAAAGGAAGGGGGTTGGGGCTTTTCAAAGTTTCAAAAGGATAAAAGTCTAGGCGACAAGCAAAAATACATAAACAGTTAGGGGTGAAAAATAGCAATTAGGGCTCACACAGGCCTCCTCACTTAAAAGAGCAAATATAACATGACTTCAAATACTAGTTTGGTCAGAATTAAATTAAAAGCGTAGGCTGGGCTGATTCATCACATATTTCTCAGATGAGGAGTCCGAATTAGCCTTGTCTGGATGTAGTTTATCAAAATTTACGCAATTAATTACCTAATAGTTTGCCTAAGTGAGACCTATAGGCATGACATCTAATAGAGCGTACTGATTTTAGGGAAAAGGTAGCTGGTTTTATAAATAAAAGATCTGCAGATTTTGACGACCTTATGACTGATTTTAGACTCGTAGATGAAATAGACAAAGCTGGTTCAGTTGATTATTCCTATGAGCATGATTTCTAAGCGTAATTGGTTTTACACGATTACATAAATGCAAGAGTCCTATAGACATGGTATCTAGAATGAAGTTGGGTTATTTATTAAACCTATGATTGTTTGCCTAACGGCATGTATATGCAGAAGGGTAGAAACCTAAGATCATGATTTCTATATGCAAAACTTACAGGCATAATTTACAAAATGCAGAAGTGCATAACTTATAGACATAATTTCTAAAATGCAGAAGTAAAGAAAACTTATAGGCATAATTTCTACGATGCAGAAGTGCAGAAACGCAGAAAAGCTTATAGGAATGAGTTCTAAAATGCAGAAATGCAGAAACTTTATAGGCATGAGTTCTAAAATGCAGAATGCAGAAATTATAAATAACATATGGGCAAGTTTTCTACCCTTCGCATGCATTCATCCCCATCCCTTTCCGCTATCCATCCCCAATCGTTATTATAAATTATTATAGACCCAAATGAATCAGAAAAAAAGTAAAATTACATCAGAAGTTCCAGCTACATCCAAACAGCCTAATTCAGACCCAAAGTCCAGCAATATGAGATAAACCAACTTCCAGGATCAGATATCCAAAAGCCTTTTATGAGCACGTGATTTTTGCCCTATATGAATTATTCCTAAAAATTCAAATACAATGATTTCTTTCATTATTTTATAATTTTGTGTTAATGATTTGCATTTTTATTCATATGAAAAATATAAAAATACACTTGGCATTTGTTTAAGATTTAATTCTACAATTTAGGATTAATTAGTAGTTAAATTGTTTCGAAAATAAAAAAATAAGAAAATGGTCTTTTTGCATTTTAAATTTGTTTAGTTTGCATTTAAATAAGGAATTTGTGTAATTGGAAATTAAGAGATATAATTTTAGGGTCAATTTGGTTTTGGTTTTTAATTTAGCATTTCATAAAAATAAGAAAAATATAAAATAGTGAATAAAATAAATACAAAATAAACAAAAGAAAGAAAGAAAAGAAAATCATTAATAAGAGTAGTCTTGATAAATGCTCGAATTGGGCCATGTAATTAAATCCCACCCAGCCCAAACATATCCCAGTCCACAGCCCAAACCCCCGTCCCTAACCCGATCCATTTTTTTTGTAACCAAACGACGTCGTTTCCTGGAATTGATCATGGCCCTTGATTGTTGATCTAACGGACAGGAACATCCTAGGTTAATTGATATATAATTGTCCGAAAACCCTACCCCCTTCTATCGTCATCTCCATACATCCACAGACCAGGCCCTGTAACGTCGCCGCCAAAAATTGCCCAAGGCGACGTCCCGTCTCCAAACCACCCCAAATCTATACCCTGAAATCCCCTTGTCCCCGTATTTCCAAATCTGCAAATAGTTTCCCTCAAACATACCCGGAACCCGTCGAATATTCGATTGAAGTTTTGCCGGTCAAGACTCAAGGTCCTCCAAACCACTTCAAATTAACACCATAAGACCGCCGTGACCTCCTCTATCAAAACCCCAAAGCCCCGTCCCTCGAATCTGACTGGAACCCTTCGAATACTAAATTGAAGTTTTTCGGCCAAAAACCTAATTACTCCAAACTACTCCAAATTGATACCACATGGTCCCCTGGCTTCCCTCATGAGGAATTAAGCGTCAATAGCACTCAATTCCCACAGGAGATGGCCGGATTTGAACTTTGAGAGTTAGCCAGAGTTTTGAAGTCGAGTCTGTGAGTTCCCCGATTTTCTGCTCTCTTTCCTTTTTCTGGCGTTAATATATTTGTCATGACTGTTTGGCTTCTTGATTACATACTAATTTTGGTTGTTAATAATTGCTAATCTGAAAATCAATAAGTCCTCTTCAATTCTGTTTCAATTTCGTTCAACAGTTCTTTCATTCTGATCTTATCATTGTTTTAGTTTCTAGTTTAGTTTTGTTTGATTAGTTTAAACTTGCCTTGGTAATTCTAGGTGTTAGCTTAATTGTTGTTTGAATCCATCCTAATACATGTTACAGTTTATAATTCTAATTGATTTTGTCTGGCCATTGTTTGATATTAATCTGCATTGTTTGATTTGCTAGTTTTGATCAGTCAATTTAATTTAGTTTAAATTCATTAGTTGCATTAGTAATTCCATACTCAAGGATTAGTTTAAGTTTTGTTAGTGTTCTTGTTTAGCTCCTTAGGCTCAGTAATTTCAGATAGATAAGGGGTGGTTTAGGCATTTCTGACAAAAGAATATTGTAGCAACTGAGAATGAACTTCCTAGAAGCTTCTAAATGGGGGATTTTAGGTAAATTGCAAAAGGTAAGTGTACTAACTTGGGTAACAAGTTATTAACTAGAGGATTAAATTGAAAATAAGTGAGGGACTAATATGTAAAACTAAAATCTGAAGCTGCACCTCATTGTGCCTATAAAATGGCATTCCCATGCCTTGAATGACAAGTTTTGAGCCTTCAAATCCCCCCCAAAAATAGTGTTCTCCAGTTTTCTTCAGATCTGAAAAGTGAAATTCAAAATTCAAAAACAAAAACAATAGAAAACCTTCAAAAATCCAAAAAAATACTGTTCGATCAGAAATTTTAGGTGAATTTCAACTCTTAGTTAGTGATTCTCATTTTCTAGTCTAATACTTGGCTGCTGGAGATTCAGATTGTTTATTGGGTTGATCTCGAATGAGTTTGGGTTTGTTTAAGCTGATTTTGGGTTAAGTGTTGGTCTATTGATGCATTTTCGAGTCAGTATGGTTTTATTCAAGTCATTTGGGTCATCTTCCAGTTAATTTGGTGTCCTTTCATCTGTTGATTTCATTTGAGATTGTTTCTGGATTGGAATTGGCTGTGACTGCCGTTTGCTACTGCTGATCTACTCCTTTCTCCTTGTATTGCAATTTCCAGGTACACGTCTCACAGTGTTTCAATGTAGCTGTCAAAAATTGGAAATGAAATAAAGCATGGCCCACCTTCCATGTTATGTGATTTGCACTCATGTGAATACTGTATATCAATTGTCAGATATTGTTAGCTAATATGTGTTAGTTTGATATAGTTAGACTCAATTTGTAATAATATGAACTCTGAACTATCCTAGATTGTTGAAGTTAGATTTGAGTATGTTCATTCTAGAATAATAGCCTTAATGTAGAATAATTTGCAAACACCAATGCATAAATTTCTATTCATGATAGCCTGGGCTTACTAAACGTGCTTCAATAGTTTGATTCAGAAGTCAAAGTAGGCGTTTTAACTTGGAGCCTCAACATAATTGTTAGTATTAGTTCATAGCTTAATAATTTCTCATAAGTATGTGCTTTACAACTGATTACTATGGGAACCCGAAATGTTTTTTTTCAAGTAAATTTTAGCATTTGAATAAAATCAGTAAAAAAAAAATGTTCAAAGCTGTTATGCTTGGTCAGTGAGTTGGATAATTCAATCTAGATAGCAAGTAAATCCAATTGAAAGTGTTATAACCAATTATTGAACGCATTTAGAATAACTTGAAATAAATCCAACATATCATTGTCTTTGATTGAATTTATGTGTTATTTGGTTTAAAATGACTGGGCTATCAATAGCCTAGTCTCGGAGCTTGGGCCTGATCCCGTCTGCATGAGGCCCACATGTGGGCTGTGCTTCTTCGAACAGGCATGATCGAACCTGTTTGGGGCCAGTTTTAAGGCCCAAAATGCTGAGGTTTCGTTGAAGTTGGTGTTTGTTTAAATTCAACACTCATTTGAATATCTTAGTAGTGATACACTGATATGCTCATTAATTAGGGTTACTTCCTTTATTATTAGAGACATATGGAAATAGAGAATCATAGTTGCTTTTAGGTTTGCTTTTAAATAATAAATGAGACGAGCCTCTCCAAATACAACTCATACATTGTGGGGCCCTCGATAGATGGCTATATACTAAAATATTTAGAATCCGGAATGGGCCGTTTAGCGAATTTCATGGCTTTCCCCAAAGATAATAACGCGTTAGTCTCTTTAGGCACGCATTTAAATAATTTTACCTTCTTAAAGAGTTTTGTTTTCGAAAATTATTTTATTTGCCCGAACTACGCTGGTTTGATTCTCAACGGATATGAGATACGTAGGAAACCCTCATCAGGTCCAACCACCCTTTTACAAAATAGCCAATAAATACCACAATTTTAATTTTATCATGAATAAATCGGGGAAGCTATTCTTGTCTAAAACAAGCCGAGTGTCCCTAAAGGGGCGTCGGAAGGCTGTTTTTGCAAGAACAACTACCCTGAGTTATTTTTCAACGGTTAGCGGGCACAGCCTTAACATCTTCTCCCGAAGCGCTGAAAGGCCGTATCTACAAAACTGGCCTTTTATCAAAATTTGAATGAAAATAATAGTGTCATTTTTTTCCTTTTAGGTCAAAATAAGTGATTAAATAACCTTAATAAATGTGCAGGATGAGCACGACTCAAAATGAACCTTTCTCAATCATACATAAAATCCCTTTGGAGCTACGTCTGTGGTGGAACGATTTAGGAGGAGAAGGGCAAGATGAAGTCAAAAAGTATTTGAAAGGGCTTACCGGTTTGTTAGAGATTGTGCCCCGGGGAGACATTATAAGAGCACTGGTCACATGCTGTGACCCAGCACACAACGTGTTCCATTTTTCAGACTTTGAACTTACCCCGACACTAGAGGAGATAGCTGGCTACATCAGAAAAGATGAGGTTCCTTTAAGGCACAAGTACTTAGTTGACCCGAGAACTGTAGCCGTGCACAAATTTCTAGACTCTCTAAAGATAAGCAGGACAGTCCACAACACAGATTTGGCAAATGGCTTTTGTGCTCCACACTTCATATATCATAGATATGGCCACATCGGGGGTTCAACAACCCAGAAAGAAAGATATGTAGCAAAGGAAACCGCCAAAAATGGGAGGAACATAGACGTTTCGCTTTTATGGTGGTTTTTCTAGGGCTTTTGGTATTTCCAAGTAAAGACGGAAACATTGACATAAAAATAGCCGGGGTCGTCAGCACTCTAATCACTCAAGCTAAAAGCACTCTTGCACCTATGATATTAGCCGACATCTTCCGCGCTCTTACAGCCTGCAAAGCTGGGGAAGACTTCTTCGAAGGGTGCAATCTACTGCTGCAAATGTGGATGACCGAACACCTGTGCCATCATCCTCAGTTCTTGGGTTATGGGTCTCCAGAGAAAACATGTATAGAGGAGTTTTATACGAGGATTAAGGGGGTCAGCTTGTCTGAAGGATTCACGGGCTGGACAACATACTTTCGGTCCCTCACTGCTAGTCAAATAGAGTGGACATTTGGATGGTTGCCCGTTGATGAAATCATATATATGCCAGCAGCAAGGCCGTATTTCCTCTTGATGGGTCTTACAAGTATTCAGCCTTATGCCCCGTATCGGGTTTTGAGGCAACCCGAGAGATGCCAGATAGTTCCAAAAGATGACGATCTTAGTATGCAAGTGGTTGAGATTGGTCCCGATGGCTAGTTTCCTGAAGTAAAGGTTCGCCAGGTCTGGAGCGAATGTCAATATTTGGCGGCGAATACCTGTGTCCAGGATTGAGCTAAAGGAGAAGTGTCACCTGATTATCACGCTTGGTATAGAAGGAAGTTGTTTTTGGGAGGCCAGCCAAAAGGCCTCACCTCGAGGAGTTTGTCGAATCGTCGCAAGAACAGTGGGCTTGGTTAGCTAAAGAAAATGAATACAGAGCTAAAATAGGAGAACTGAAAAAGCAAATCTGAGACCTTCAGTTTGGGAACAGCGTGCAAGCTGCGGCTGACGAGGGTGAGAAAAAGAAATTTTCCAAAGAGAATGAAGCCTTACGAGACCAAATCCAAAAGATGAAGATAGCGACCGAAAGACCTGTCAGGAGTGCCAAAGATGCAAAGCTTATAGAAAATCTAAGGCAAAAAGTGAATGACTACAGTTTCGACCTCAACAAAGCAGAAAAAGAATTAGCCAGGGTTTGAAAACAATTGGCTAAAAACACGAAAGAGCGAGCCCGCATGGTTAAGCAGTTGAGAGAAGAATACGATAATGAGGTCACAGGATTAAAGAAAAGAGTCATTGCCGTAGAAAACAAAATGATCAAGCAAAAGAATTCAAGGTTGAAAGAGAGCATTGCTACAAAGCATTGGCACAATTAGAGATCGAATTGCAACAACTCCAGGAACAAAATCAGCAGATTTTGGAGGCCAGAGCCTAATAGATAGGGCGGTTGCTTCAGGAAAAAGGCATAATCAGAGAGAGAATCCTAACTGTTGCTCACTACATTACCAGGAAATGCCAAATGTGCGAGAACATTACTCAGACTACCTTCTTTGTATCGGTGATGATATTTGTGAAACAGATAAGGAGTGACCTGGACAGACTTCAAAGGGAACTTGCATATAGGCCCACGACGAGACCGAATGATGTCCCGCGGGCACCAGGAGCTTTAATGTATTCATGATTGCCATTTGAGTCTGTACTTTCTTTTACTAAAGGCTGTTAGGTTGTCCGAGTCTGTATTTTCTATTTTGGGTCAGTCTGTATTTTAATTTTGAAATAGAAAAGTTGATGGTGGAGTTTGTAGTTCTTCTTGTCATTCAGAGTCTGTTAGTTGTCTTAATGCTTCGATTTTGAGTCTTTATAATCGAAATATTTGTTATCAGTAAAATTGAAAATTCCAAAACATTTTGCTTCTATTTTTGCATTTATTTTCAAGAATTATGCTTGGTCTGATTCATGTGGGGTCATGATATGTAGGAAATCTCCATAGGATCCGACGGTAACCATATGAAAAAGAGAAAAATAAAATGAGAATGAAAAAAAAAAAGAAAGGCGGAAAAACAAAGAAAAAGAGGGGAAAAAACAAGAGAGAAAAGGAGAAACAAAAGAGAGAAAATAAGAAACCAAACGAAAGAAACGATGACAGTACAAGAAAACAGGAACAATGCGAAAACAAGGGCAAGGGGGAAGAAATAAAAGAAAAGTTGCAATCGGGAGTAAAGAAAGTCGGGATGACGCAAGCAGTCGAGCAAATGCATAATAGGAACCGTTAACTACCTAGGTGCATTCATTCCCCAAATGTTCGGTTATCTATTTGTTAATGCCCTAACCGCTAACAACGCTGTTGTTGATGTTGAGTCCAGGCAGGTGGTTAAGTTGACTGGCATTCTGGCAACCTATCCATACAACACCCGGTCTAAGGATATATCAAAAATGGTCAACCAAGAGCTAGAAGCAAGCGTTGTCGACCCGTCTAGGGAAGAAAAAGTTGTGGATGTCAATGCAATGAAAGAGGAAATGTATAAATTGAAGCATCAAATGGCCGAGATGTACCAAGCATGGGCAAAGGGACACCCACTACCAGCCTATCCTCCTAACCCTGCCTATATCCCACCATTAGCTCAGCCACAAGATCCTCCCACAGTGAACTCCTCTCCGGCTTACCCTACCTACCAGCAATACTACGCAACCACCTCCCAAACACCACCACTTCCACCACCCAAACAAATTCCATGCCCTCCACCACCAACTACTCCTGTGTTTGTGGCTCCTCCACCTGCCGCCTTACACAAATCTTCTAGTGAGCCCCTGTTCCAAACCCAGGAAAACCACTATTACCTACCTGAACCCACCTTCAAACCACCAGAACCATACTCTTACACTCCCCATCTTGATCGCTCAGCTGAAGAAGAGAAGTCTCCCAAACACCCTGAGCAGGAGGAGATGATACAAAAGGTAAAGAGCTTAGAGCAGTCATTCCAAAATATGCAGGGTCTAGGAGGACATGTGAGTGTGGCCTACAAAGACTTGTGCTTGTTTCCCGACGTCCAGTTACCTGCGGGATTCAAGTTACCCAAGTTTGATTTGTATGACGGACATGGTGACCCGGTAGCCCATCTGAGGGGATTTTGCAGTAAGATGAGAGGAGCTGGGGGAAGGTATGAACTGTTAATGGCGTATTTTAGTCAAAGTCTCAGTGGTACGGCCTTGGAATGATAAACGCAGCAAGATCATGCGTGATGGTACACCTGGGATGATTTAGCCCAAGCATTTGCAGGCCATTTTCAATATAATCTCGAAATTGTCCCCAACCGTCTATCACTGACCAAAATTGAGAAGAAGCCCGGGGAAAGCTTCAGAGAGTACGGTTTTTGGTGGAGAGAACAGGCTGCAAGAGTCGATCCTCCAATGAAGGAAAGCGAGATTGTTGATTGCTTCCTGCAGGCTTTGGAGCCTACCTACTATGGTCATCTGGTGTCGGCAGTAGGAAAAATTTTAATGAGGTAGTGAAAATGGGAAACATGGTGGAAGAGGGTCTCAAGTCTAACAAAATTATGAGCTATTCGGCGATTAAAGCAACTACCCAGTCTATCCAGAGCTGCACTGGAGGGGTATTGGGAAAGAAGACGAATGAAGATGTTATAGTAGTGGAATCGAGAGCTTGGTCTAGGGGTCCATCACCATATTATCACCAACCTCGACCCCATCCCCAAACTTACTCACACACCCCATATGGCCAACCGCAACACTACTACCCACCTCCTGCCCCCCATTTCTCTGTCCACCATGCCCAAACATACCCCCAACCTCAGGCGCCATGGCATGTACCCACCCCACAAAATACTTACCCTAATCAAAGCACCTACCCACCCCCGAGAGCCTACAGAAACCCCACTGAACCTGGTTTTTGACCCAACCCTGTTTCCAAGAATGATAGGCTGCAGAAGAAGAAAACTTTCACTCCGCTGGGAGAATCTTACACCAACTTATACCACAGATTGAGACAATTGGGCATGTTGAGTCCGATTGAACCCAAAGTGCCAAATCCTCCCCCAAGGAATCTGGGGCCCCGGGACATGACACAAAAAAATGCTGGCATTTGAAAACGGCAATCCAGGAGCTCATTGATACTCGCTGAATTGAAGTACAGGCTCCAGAGACACCTAACATCACTCAGAATCCATTGCCAGCCCATCACGAGACCCATATGATTGAGTTAGTGCAAAAGGGAGAGTATAAGAAGCCTTCCCAAACCGTAATGATGATCAGGGCCAATGAGGATAGATCGAATGAGAAATCAACCAACGGGAGGGCATTGATCAAGGTAGAAGAGATAGTTAGCGAACCAGTGGTGGTGATAAAGAAGGAGCCTTTGCGCAATATTGCAGTAAAACAAGAACCAGTTAAAGTGGTGGTGCCGGGGGCAGTTGTCAAGCCTATTGTGATCATAAAAGGGGCTCACACAGAGCCGGTTATCATCAAGCCAATGACTCAGTTACCAGTAGTTAGTGAAAAGGCCATTCTATGGAATTATGGCCGAGTAACTGTGATGTACAAAGGGAAGGAAGTTAAAGAAAAAGTTTGTGAAACCCATGGGCTGACTCGTTCCGGAGATGCTTTGCCCCTGAGGAGTTGAGAAAAGTTAAAGCAGCCAAAGATAATCCTGCACCAGTAAAAGGGGCTGTAACTGAAGAAGAAGCAGAAGAATTCTTGAAGAAGATGAAGGTGCAAGATTATTCCATTGTAGAACAGTTGAGAAAGACTCCGGCACATATCTCATTGCTATCATTATTGATCCATTCGGATGAGCACCGCTGAGCATTGATGAAGATTCTGAATGAAGCTCATGTTCCTGATAAGATCTCTGTGAATCATCTGGAGAAAATAGCAAATAAGATTTTCGAGGTCAACAGGGTTACATTTTCTGATGATGAGCTACCTTTGGAGGGCACTGAGCATAATAGAGCACTCTACCTCACGGTGAAATGTGAAGATTCTGTGGTCACCCCGGTGCTGATTGACAATGGGTCCAGTGCAAACATCTGCCCTCTCTCCACCCTGGAAAAGCTAAAAGTGGACAGCGAGAGGATCCACAAGAATATCATTTGCGTGCGAGGATTTGATGGAGGAGGAAAGGACACGGTTGGGGATATAGTGTTTGAGCTGACGATAGGACCGATTGAGTTTAATATGGAGTTCCGGGTGCTCGACGTGGCTGTTTCTTACAATCTCTTGTTAGGCCAGCCTTGGATTCACGCAGCAAAATCAATGCCATCTACCTTGCATCAGATGGTCAAATTTGAGTGGGATCGGCAGGAAATTGTGGTGCATGGGGAAGATAGTTCGTGTAATACCATTTTGCCTTTTGAAGAAGCTGAGGATGACAAAGGTCCATGGGTTTACCAAGTCTTGGACACAGTATCGGTTGCAAAGATCCCGAAAGGAGAGTGTATTCCAGTGCCCAGGGTAGCTGCTGCATCTGTCATGGTGGCTTCGGAAATGATAAAGAATGGATTCTTACATGGAAAAGGCTTGGGTGCTTCTTTGCAAGGCATCACACAGCTGGTATCTCTTCCTGGAAACCTGGATACTTTTGGTTTAGGCTTCAAGCCCACCGCTGCTGACATAAGGCGAGCTAAAAAGATGAAAAAAAGAGCATGGACCCTTCCAAAACCCATCCCCTGCCTTTCCTGTTCCTTTGTTAGGCCTGGTACTAAGAAGCGCCCAGCAACAACAATGCCTAATTCTGTGGTGGTGGAACCCGACAAGGAGCTAATTGAGAGGTTTGAAAAGCTGTTTGACAAGGTGAATGTGTTGGAGGCAGGAGAAGGTCCAAGCAAGGTAGATGTGTAGTTCGTGGGGCCCCATGCAAAGCTTAATAATTGGGAAGCTACTCCTCTTCCTACCCAGAGGGAGTTTTGGTAGTTAGTTTTGATTTTCCTTTCAGTTTAACCTGGGTTATTTTCAAGGTTGTAATTCGGATGCTGTGTTCCGTCCGTTTGGACGAGTTAAACCTTGTTATCTTACAATTAATGAAATGCAATTTCCTTTATTTTTCATTCCTGATAGCCTTTATTTTTGTCTTTCTCTTCTTTCTTGTATAATCCCTTTTATGCTGGTTTCACTGATGTGTTATGAATGAGGAGTCTTCGGCCTAGTCTTGATTACCAATCTAACTCCGAAATAATAATATAAGAAATTGAGTGTGATGACGAGATAGAATATGATGATGAGGAAGCCTTTGAAGAAATCAGTAAAGAATTAAGCCAATTTGAAGAAAAACCCAAACCTAATCTGAATGACACAGAGGCAATCAATTTAGGGGATCAGGAGAATGTACGGGAAATAAAAATAAGTGTCCATTTGGAACCTCCGCTCAGAGAGGAGATAATCAAAGCGTTGTATGAGTACAAAGATGTTTTTGCATGGTTATATGAAGATATACTGGGTTTAAGCACCGATTTGTGGTCCACAAATTGCCCACCGACCCAGCATGCCCTCCTGTCAAGCAGAAGCTAAGAAAATTTAAAACAGATATCAGTGTGAAAATCAAAGAAGAGGTCACCAAGCAGTTTGAGGCGAAGGTCATCCGGGTCATGCGGTATCCCACTTGGTTAGCCAATGTTGTGCCTGTGCCAAAGAAGGATGGACAGACTAGAGTGTGCGTTGACTATCGTGATCTCAATAAGGCAAGTCCAAAAGACAACTTCCCACTACCAAACATCCATATATTGATCAACAATTATTCCAAACATGAGATTGGTTCCTTCGTGGATTGTTATGCGGGCTATCACCAGATTTTGATGGATGAGGAGTATGCGGAAAAGACAACATTCATCACGCCTTAGGAAACGTATTGTTATAGGGTCATGCCATTCAGGTTGAAGAAAGCCGGGGCAACATACATGAGGGCGATGACTACCATGTTCCATGACATGATACATCGGGAAATTGAAGTCTATGTAGATGACGTGATCATAAAGTCGAGGAAGCAATGTGACCATGTCAAGGACCTGAGGAAGTTTTTTCAGAGGCTCCGCAGGTACAACCTCAAACTTAATCCAGCAAAGTGTGCATTTGGAGTCCCGTCTGGGAAGTTGTTGGGGTTTGTGGTAAGTCGACGCGGTATCGAGTTGGACCCATCCAAGATCAAAGCCATTCAAGAGTTACCGCCGCCTAAGAGCAAAAAAGAGGTGATGAGTTTGCTTGGGAGGTTAAACTATATCAGCAGGTTCATTGCCCAGCTCACAATGACTTGTGAGCCCATCTTTAAGCTTCTAAAGAAGGATGCTGCGGTCAGATGGACGGATGAATGTCAGACAGCTTTTGACAAGATTAAGGAATATTTGGCCAGTCCACCGGTGTTGGCCCCGCCGGAGCCGGAAAGACCCTTGATCCTTTATCTGACAGTTTTGGATAACTCTTTTGGTTGTGTACTGGGGCAGCACGACATCACAGGAAAGAAAGAACAAGCGATTTACTACCTCAACAAGAAGTTCACATCTTATCAGGTGAAGTACACTCAACTTGAGAGGATGTGTTGTGCTTTAACCTGCGTGGCACAAAAATTGAAACATTACTTGTCATCATATACCACCTATCTCATCTCTTGGTTGGATCCGTTGAAGTACATTTTTCAGAAGCCCATGCCCACAGGGAGGCTTGCGAAGTGGCAAATCTTGCTTACGGAGTTTGATATTGTCTATGTGACCCAGACTGCAATGAAAGCACAAGCGGTGGCTGATCATCTAGCCGAGAATCTAGTTGATAATGAATATGAACCTTTGAAGACATATTTCCCTGATGAGGAGATAATTCATGTTGAGGAATTAGAACAGGTCGAGAAGCCAGGATGGAAATTGTTCTTTGATGGGGCTGCCAACACCAAAGGCGTCGGGATAGGAGCAGTACTTATTTATGAGATAGGGCAACACTACCCTGTTACGGCTCAACTTCATTTCTATTGCACCAATAACATGGCTGAATACGAGGCGTGTATCTTAGGTTTAAGATTGGCTATAGACATGGGTCCAGGAAATCTTGGTCATGGGTGACTCAAATCTTCTGGTGCACCAGATTCAGGCGGAATAAGAGACACGAGACTTGAAGCTCATACCGTACCGGCAATGGTTGCATGAACTTTGTCAACGGTTTCAGTCAATAGATTTCAGGCATATTCCAAGGATTCATAATGAAGTTGCCAACGCTTTGGCCACTTTGGCATCAATGTTGCATCATCTAGATAAGGCTTATGTGGACCCGTTGCAGATTCAAGTTCGAGATTAGCATGCCTATTGTAACATGGTGGAAGAAGAACTTGATGGTGAGCCGTGTTTCCATGATATCAAATAATACCTCAGGATGGGAGTATATCCCGCACATGCCACATGGGATCAAAAGAGGGCGATTTGATTCTTGGCAAGAGGATTTTTCTTCAGTGGAGGAGTGTTGTACAAGAGAACTCCAGATCTTGGTTTATTGAGATGCATGGATGCTAAACAGGCTACAGTTATCATGAACAAGGTACATGCGGGAGTTTGTGGACCTCATATGAGTGGATATGTATTAGCAAAGAAGATTCTTCGAGCAGGTTATTATTGGCTTACTATGGAACGAGATTGCATCAGTTTCATGCGCATTCGTCATCAATGTCAGGTACATGGAGATTCGATTCACTCTCCACCATCTGAATTGCATACAATGTCGGCACCATGGCCTTTCGTTGCTTGGGGAATGGATGTCATTGGGCCGATCGAGCCAGCGGCATCAAATGGGCACAGGTTTATTCTGGTAGCCATTGATTATTTCACTAAGTGGGTTGAGGCAAAAACTTTCAAATTTGTGACCAAGAAGGCAGTGGTCGATTTCGTGCATACAAATATCATTTGCCGGTTCGGAATCCCGAAGGTAATCATCACGGACAATGGTGCCAATCTCAACAGCCATCTGATGGCGGAGACATGTTAGCAATTTAAGATCACGCACCGCAATTCCACCCCATATCATCCTAAGGCAAATGGAGCGGTCGAAGCAGCTAACAATAATATCAAGAAAATACTTCAGAAAATGGTGGAAGGGTCCAGGCAATTGCATGAGAAGTTACCTTTCGCCCTGTTAGGCTACCACACTACTGTTCGCACTTTAGTAGGGGCGACTCCTTATTCACTGGTGTACAACACTGAGGCAGTAATACTCGCAGAAGTTGAAATACCATCCCTTCGAATTATCGCCGAGGCGGAAATTGATGATGTTGAATGGGTCAAAGCCCGCTTGGAGCAATTGAGTTTGATTGATGAAAAGATATTGGCGGCAGTATGTCACGGACAGTTGTACCAACAGAGAATGGCAAGAGCATATAACAAGAAGGTGCGTCCATGGAAATTTGAGTTAGGGCAATTGGTGTTGAGATGCATCTTACCTCATTGGGCTGAAGCAAAAGGAAAGTTCGCCCCGAACTGGCAGGGGCTATTTGTTGTAACCAGGGTGTTGTCCAATGGTGCATTATATTTGACAGATGTGGAAGGAAAATGTGTAGAAATGGCTATCAACTCTGATGCAGTCAAGTGATACTATGTATGATTTCTTTGTTTAATTGTACTTTATTGTATTTGGCATATTTTTGAGATTGAAATGACGAAGGTATTTTGTTCTGCTATCCAAACACTTTATCCTTTGTTACCCCTTTTGAGCCTCATTTATTTTCTTTCGTACCCCCTCTTTCTGAATCAATAATAACTCGGGAGCCCGAGCAGGGAAAATCAGCGGAGAAACAAGAAAACACAGTCCAAAAGAAGAAGAAAAGAAAAGAGAAGAAAAGAGAAAAGGAAAGAAAGAAAAAAAGAGAAAAGGAAAAGAGAAAAGAAAAGAAAAAAAAGAAAGAAAAAAAGAGAAAAGAAAAATGAAGAAAAGGAAAAGAAAGGAAAAGAAAGAAAAGAAAAGTGGAAAAAAGGGTAGAGCACAACAACGAAGTAATTTTATGCCCTGAACTACGTTTGACTTGATTCCGAAAGGGTACGTAGGCAGCCTCTCTCTGAGGTTCAGTCACAACAAAACAAAAATCCAAAGTCCCCAAGAAAGAAACTAGGGCAGAAGTTGTGGTTGTTGTGGGAAATCTGATTCTGAAAGTTGCAATTTTGAACCCATGTTGAATTATTTCGAGCATTTTATACCCTTGTTTCTAACGCCATCCAAAAGCCTGCATTACGGTCCAAAGAAAGACCTTTCGATCAGTCTTCGAGAAGTGCCAATACGAGCAAGTAAAAGTGATTCGTGTCAGAGGCGACACTTTGGTATAGGAAGAAAAATTATAAAAATGAGAGAGTCTTATGGGTGAAAACCCTCACGGGCACCATAAGGCGAAGTGAGTTGAGAGAAATAAAAAATGAGAGAGTCTTATTGGTAAAAACCCTCAAGGGCACCGTAAGGCAAAGTGAGTTGAGAGAAACCAAAAATGAGAGAGTTTTACCGGTGAAAACCCTCACGGGCACCGTAAGGCGAAGGTGAGTTTTTCAGATAGGCAAATGAGACAAGTCTGTGGTTGAAATCTGCTCAAGACATTGCAAGACGAGCAAGGTTTGGGTTTAGGTGAAAATCAAGTAATGAAAGTCCGGAAGAGCAAATATGGCAATTGAAAGTTGATTGGTTGGACAGACTAGGCCGGTTAATCCAAAATGCATGGCATGATCAGTGGCGCCAGCTGTTCCACTCAGATATGTTTTCTTCTCTTCCTTCTTCATTACAAATCATCCGTTTTCGGATTCTCCCCATCCTTAACCCTCGAGGTCATTGAATTTCATTCTTTTTGAGGTTCGTTCTTTAAGATGTGTCAGTGTCAGTTCTGTTTGAAACAAAAGGGAGGAACGTCAAAGCTAACTACCAATTTCCCAGTTGCAAAGCAAAACAAGGCCAAAATATACCAAAGATGTCAAGGGCAAGGTAAATCACAAAGGACCACCAGAAGTTTCATTGGTGGATTGATCAGATAGTCGTGGGGAAAAGCAGTTTCAGATAGAGGGGTCAAAAACAAAAAAACAACAATATGGGATAGAACACTTGGGTTATCAAAGTCATGGGGTTGAAGTCAGTTAGGGAGTCAAAGCGATTCAAGGCAAGTCCAGGGAAACAAGGCAGAGTAGAGCCCAGTAGCAAGGATGTACCCAGCAAGAATGCCAGCAACTAACCACCATTTTATATTAACAAATCTTTCTTTGATTGAGACAGGGGCAAGGAAATTTTATTTGTTTGATATTTTGAAGTCAGGCGCCCACCTGGAGAACAAGGGAATACATTCCAAGCTTCAGCAATCAGGCGCCCACCTGGAGAATAAGGGAAGTCCAATTTGAATTTTCATTTTCAAATTTTCAATAATATTTGGCAGCATGATGCGCCCAACCATCAAACTGGGGCAGAAAATTTTTCTTTGTTTTGTCTATTTTGTTGCAAGCAAGCGCCCACCTGGAGAACAAGGGAATACATTTCAAAATTCAGCAGTCAGGCACCCACCTGAAGTACAAGGAAATACTTTTCAAGTTTCAGCAAGCAGGCGCCCTCCTGGAGAACAAGGGAATACATTTCAAGATTTAGCAGTCAGGCGCCCACCTGAAGAACAAGGGAATACTTTTCACATTCAGCAGTCAGGCGCCCACCTGGAGAACAAGGGAATACATTTCAAGTGCAACAATCAGGAGCCCACCTGGAGAACAAGGGAACACTTTTCAAGATTTAACAATCAGGAGCCGACCTGGAGAACAAGGGAATACATTTCAAGTTTCGACAATCAGGCGCCCACCTGGAGAACAAGGGAATACATTTCAAGTTTCAGCAATCAGGCGCCCACCTAGAAAACAAGGGAAATACAATTTTATTTTTCAAGTTTTTAATATAACGCGCCCAGTCATCAAACTGGGGCAGAAAATTTTCTTTGTTTGTGTATTTCTTTTAAATCACGAGCCCACCTGGAGAACAAGGGAATACATTTCAAGATTCAGCAGTCAGGCGCCCACATGGAGAACAAGGGAATACATTTCAAGTTTCGGCAATCAGGTGCCCACCTAGAGAACAAGGGAATACTTTTCAAGATCAGCAATCAGGCGCCCTCCTGGAGAACAAGGGAAGTACAATTCAAATTTTAGCTTTTAATTTTTAATATTTGATAACATGCTATACACAGTCACCAAACTGGGGCAGAAAATTTTCTTTGTTTGTCTATTATGTTGCAGTCAGGAGCCCACTGGAAAACAAGGGAATACTTTTCAAGCGTCAGCAGTCAGGAGCTCGCCTGGAGAATAGAGGCATATATTTCAAATTTTAGCAGTCAAGCATCACTCGGAGGAATGGCAAAACATCTCCGATCATAATGCAAGGCAATAACAAGGATTCCATCGGAAGAATACAAGTTCAAGGCAACACAAGAGCAAGTTTGAAGACATAGATAGGACCTTTTTGTAATTCATAGATCATAACTTAGGCTAGCTTCTTTTTATTTTGAGACGGTGTAATAAGGAGGTCAGCGAGCAGTAGCAACAGCAACAACAGTGAAATCACAGCTCCTGGTAGTCCCAGCTACCAAACCTTCTCGAAGTACACTGACCTGATTCCTTTTTACCAAGGATATGTAGGCAACCTTTGAAGCAGGGTTCGGTCAGACGGTTTTCAAAACTGATTCACACGGAGTATTCGAACGGGCAAAAAATCGCTCGTATCCGCTTACTTATCTTTGCCCGAGAACTTTGCGTGTTCCCGAGCAAAGAGGGGCAGCTGTGAGCACGTGATTTTTGCCCTATATGAATTATTCCTAGAAATTCAAACAAAATGATTTCTTTCATTATTTTACAATTTTGTGAATTTTGTGTTAATGGTTTGCATTTTTATTCATATAAAAAATATAAAAATACGCTTGGCATTTGTTTAAGATTTGATTCTACAATTTAGGATTAATTAGTGGTTAAATTATTTCAAAAATAAAGAAAATAACAAAATGGTCTTTTTTTATTTTAAATTTGTTTAGTTTGCATTTAAATAAGGAATTTGTGTAATTGGAGATTAAGAGATATAGTTTTAGGGTCAATTTGGTTTTGGTTTTTAATTTAGCATTTCATAAAAATCAGAAAAATATAAAATAGTGAATAAAATAAATACAAAATAAACAAAAGAAAGAAAGAAAAGAAAGAAAAGAAAAGAAAATCATTAAAAGAAAACAATTAAAAGAGTTGTCTTAATAAATGCCCGAATTGGGCAATGTAATTAAATCCCACCCAACCCAAACATATCCCAGTCCACAGCCCAAACCCCCGTCCCTAACCCGGTCCATTTTTTTTGTAAACAAACGACGTCGTTTCCTGTAATTGATCATGGACCTTGATTGTTGATCTAATGGACGGGAACATCCTAGGTTAATTGATATATAATTGTCCGAAAACCCTACCCCCTCTTCTATCGTCGTCTCCATGCATCCACAGACTAGGCCCTGTAACGCCGCCGCCGAAAATTGCCGATGGCAGCATCCCGTCTCCAAACCACCCCTAATCTACACCCTGAACTCCCCTTGTCCCCCTCTTTCCAAATCTGCAAATAGTTTCCCTCAAACATACCCGGAACCCGTCGAATATTCGATTGAAGTTTTACCGGCCAAGACTCAAGGTCCTCCAAACCACTTCAAATTAACACCATAAGACGGTCGTGACCTCCTCTATCAAAACCCCAAAGCCCCGTCCCTCGAATATGACTTCGAATACTAAATTGAAGTTTTTCGGCCAAAACCCTAATTACTCCAAACTACTCCAAATTGATACCACGTGGTCCCCTGGATTCCCTCATGAGGAATTAAGCGTCAATAGCACTCAATTCCCACCGGAGATGGCCGGATTTTAACTTTGAGAGTTAGCCAGAGTTTTGAAGTCGAGTCAGTGAGTTCCCCAATTTTCTGCTCTTTTTCCTTTTTCTGGCGTTAATTTATTTGTCATGACTGTTTGGCTTCTTTATTACATACTAATTTTGGTTGTTAATGATTGCTAATCCGAAAATCAATAAGTCCTCTTCAATTCTGTTTAAATTTCGTTCAACAGTTGTTTCATTCTAATCTTATCATTGTTTTAGTTTCTAGTTTAGTTTTCTTTGATTGGTTTAAACTTGCCTTGGTAATTCTAGGTGTTAGCTTAATTGTTGTTTGAATCCGTCCTAATACATGTTACAGTTTATAATTCTAATTGATTTTGTCTGGCCATTGTTTGATTTTAACCTGCATTGTTTGATTTGCTAGTTTTGATTAGTCAGTTTAATTTAGTTTAAATTCATTAGTTGCATTAGTAATTCCATACTCAAGGATTAGTTTAAGTTTTGTTAGTGTTCTTGTTTAGCTCCTTAGGCTCAGTAATTTCAGATAGATAAGGGGTAGTTTAGGCATTTCTGACAAAAGAATATTGTAGTAACTGAGAATGAACTTCCTAGAAGCTTCTAAATGGGGGATTTTAGGTAAATTGCAAAAGGTAAGTGTACAAACTTGGGTAACAAGTTAATAACTAGAGGATTAAACTGAAAATAAGTGAGGGACTAATATGTAAAACTAAAATCTGAAGCTGCACCTCATTGTGCCTATAAAATGGCATTCCCACGCCTTGAATGACAAGTTTTGAGCCTTCAAATCCCCCCCAAAAACAGTGTTCTCCAGTTTTCTTCAGATCTGAAAAGTGAAATTCAAAATTCAAAAACAAAAACAATAGAAAACCTTCAAAAATCCAAAAAAATACTGTTCGATCAGAAATTTTAGGTGAATTTCAACTCTTAGTTAGTGATTCTCATTTTCTAGTCTAATACTTGGCTGCTGGAGATTCAGATTGTTTACTGGGTTGATCTCGAATGAGTTTGGGTTTGTATAAGCTGATTTTGGGTTAAGTGTTGGTCTATTGATGCATTTTCGAGTCAGTATGGTTTTATTCAAGTCATTTGGGTCAGCTTCCAGTTAATTTGGTGTCCTATCATCTGTTGATTTCATTTGAGATTGTTTTTGGATTGGAATTGGCTGTGACTGCCGTTTGCTACTGCTGGTCTACTCCTTTCTCCTTGTATTACAATTTCCAGATACACGTCTCACAGTGTTTCAATGTAGCTGTCAAAAATTGGAAATGAAATAAAGCATGGCCCACCTTCCATGTTATGTGATTTGCACTCATGTGAATACTGTATATCAATTGTCAGATATTGTTAGCTAATATGTGTTAGTTTGATATAGTTTAGACTCGATTTGTAATAATATGAACTCTGAACTATCCTAGATTGTTGAAGTTAGACTTAAGTGTGTCCATTCTAGAATAATAGCCTTAGTGTAGAATAATTTACAAACATCAGTGCATAAATTTCTCTTCATGATAGCCTGGGCTTACTAAACGTGCTTCAATAGTTTGATTCAGAAGTCAAAGTAGGCGTTTTAACTTGGAGCCTCAACATAATTGTTAGTATTAGTTCATAGCTTAACAATTTCTCATAAGTAAGTGTTTTACAATTGATTACTATGGGAACTCGAAATGTTTTTTTCAAGTAAATATTAGCATTTGAATAAAAATCAGTAAAAAAAAATGTTCAAAGCTCTTAAGCTTGGTCAGTGAGTTGGATAATTCACTCTATATAGAAAGTAAATCCAATTGAAAGTGTTATAACCAATTATTGAACGCGTTTAGAATAACTTGAAATAAATCCAACATATCTTTGTCTTTGATTGAATTTATGTGTTATTTGGTTTAAAATGACTGGGCTATCAATAGCCTAGTCTCCGAGCTTAGGCCTGATCCCGTCTGCATGAGGCCCACATGTGGGCAGTGCTTCTTCGAACAGGCAGGATTGAACCTGTTTGGGGCCAGTTTTAAGGCCCAAAATGCTGAGGTTTCGTTGAAGTTGGTGTTTGTTTAAATTCAACACTCATTTGAATATCTTAGTAGTGATACACTGATATGCTCATTAATTAGGGTTCCTTCCTTTATTATTAGAGACAGATGAAAATAGAGAATCATAGTTGCTTTTAGGTTTGCCTTTAAATAATAAATGGGACGAGCCTCACCAAATAAAACACATACATTGCGGGGCCCTCGATAGTAAAATATTTAGAATCCGGGATGGGCCGTTTAGCGAATTTCACGGCTTTCCCCAAAGATAATAACGTGTTAGTCTCTTTAGGCGTGCATTTAAATAATTTTACCTTCTTAAATACGGGTGCACATTTATGTGACCCAAATCCAAATCTCAACGAAGTCGAAATATGTCAAAAAACCGCGAGTGCGTTTATGTGACGTGGTTCGAGACGTATTTTCATGACGTTGCTATTCTCTTAAAATAAATAATAATAAAAGCGGTTCAAAGTTAAAAAGCACATAGATTAAAACATGTTCTAAAATCAAATAAATAAGCCAAATATGACAGTTGAGCGACCGTGGTAGAACCATGGAACCCGGGAATGCCTATTACCTTCTCCCGGGTTAACATAATTCCTTACTCGGATATCTGGGTCGCGGACTGTTAAACAGAGTCAATAATTTCCTCGATGCGGGATTCGACTGGTGACTTGGGACACCATTAATCTCCCAAGTGGAGACTCTGAATCTCAATAAACAAATCCTGTTTCGATTGTCCTTTAATTGAAAAAAGCCTTTACGCCCTCACGAGTGTAGTGAAAAAGGAGGTGTGACACCTTTCTCATATTTGGGATGTGTCAAAGTTACCAAGAGTCTCAAAGGGCTCCGGGCAGTGCTTACACCCTAAACACATTGCAGAATTAAGATCATAGTGCAGTGTGGAAATGCCAGCCCTCAAATGTCCAAGTTAAGAGGGAACTTAGGGTCCCAAAGCAAGGCTCATAATAGAGGGGCAGAACTTAAGGGTCTAAGAATAAGTGTAAATGCATAGAGGGGGAATCAAGGAGAGCCATGTCAGGTTGGTGGTCATGCCCAGCAATTGGGAATGCTGGCATACCCCTGACTAGCCTGTTAGCCAAATTAGGAGTTAGGATCCATTGTGGATCAGGTTATGGCCTGGGCAGTAATTAGGATACTGCCAGGCCAAGAACCTTAACTCAAACACATAGAAGGGAATAGGGGTAGGTATTCACAATAGAAAAGGCAAGGAAGGAACATAATTAGCACAAATCCCTAAACATAAGCAGTAAAGTAAACAAGGATGCTGAAACTGTGAAGTAAACACATAGGGGCAAGGAAGAAAATTGAATAAAAGACATACCAGTTTCAAAGGAAAACAAGCAAGAAAACAGTAGTCTTTGAAAAGCCAAGTTGCAAGCACAGCAGTTCCAAAAGGTCTCAAGCAATGGAGGGTGTTGAATTCAAATTAGTAAGGTAAATGTGTGAGCTGAAAGTAAGAAATTCGAAGTATTGAACTTGAAGTATAGATGCAAAAGTATTCAATTGGGAGTGTAGATGTAAAGTCAGGTCTGTTTAAAGTGCAGAAGTTCAATCCCTTTTATAGTGCAAAGAGAACCAGTAAGAAAGGTAAAGAAATCATTGAAATCAGTCTGCCTTTGGTTAAGGGATTCTGATTCCAACGGGTAGAAATTAGTTAAGGAAAGAAATTTCTAATTAAACCTTTCAAAGTAGCACAAAAGGGGTAAGTACATAGAAATTATTTAAGGAAAACAATCAATGGTACACGGTTTGTGCCAAATATGGCAAAGGAATCAATTAAACACCCATGAAACCAAAACCTGCAAGTTCGATTGAATGAACCAAGTCAAGAAAGGTAAAGGAGGTTCAATCGAAGGAAAATCAGTGACAATTTATTAGCCTTATTAAGGGGGTTTCAAAATCAATCACTTAGTTGGTAAAAAAATCTTTTGAAAGAGAAATTTCCCATATATATAAGCACATATATCAAACAAAAAGAGTCGTTAGATTATTTAGAAAAAAAGTTTAACACTGAAAGTCTCAGAGTCACAAGCCAAAGAGATTCAAGTTTATTTACAGACTCACAGAGAGCCTGAAAGCCTAGGGTCCCAAAGCGAAACCCTAGTACCACTTGTCAAAGAAACCCCAAAACCTAGGGTTTCAAATAGAGTCAGAGGTGAGAAAATAAGGTCTTTGAAAGAGGCTTAGAAATCTCTTTCAAAGACTTATGAGAGACACACATACACAAACAAGTTCAGAAGAAAGAGATGATACGAGTTTTCAAACAACAGTAAAGAAAAATATACAAACAGAACTCAGTAAGGCAACCAAAATCCAGGATTCAAACATAAACACATATAGAAAAGAGTGAGGAAAACAACACAAATCAACATGCGAGCATAAGAACAATAGCAGAAAAATAGAAGAGTCTTGCATAATAGAAAAGAAACAAGAGAGCAAACTCATGCATAATAAGAAGAACACACACGAGCATAAAACACACATAAAGAAAGAACAGGAAGAATCAGAAAACAATTGAAGAAATCTTTTCAGAAACCCTAAAATTGAAATTTAACGATTTTAAAAAGGAAATTTGGGGAAAACCTTTAAAACGTCAGATAACGCTCAGTCATGTCACAGATCTAAAAGAAATAAGCAAGTACAGAACCTCAGCCGGCTTAGAGTTGCAGAGAAAACCCTAGAATGAGAAAGGTCTTGAGGAAAGTCGGATCCTGACTCGAAAAGACTCATATTGCTTGAACACGCCGGAATAATGGCCGGAAAGGCCATAGATCTACATATCTAAGAAAGATCTAAAGAGAACCATTGGAGTCGGGCTCCAGAAACTTGAGCAACTTAGGTTTAATGGTAAGAGAGAGTGAGTACAGGCTGTCCCTGGCCTGGAATACCATGGATTCCGGTGGAAACATGGTAGAAACAGGTGGGAGATGATTAGGGTTTCAGAGAGGCTAGAGAGAGTTTGGGAGACGGAAAGAATTTCAAGATGGCCCCTCAGATAGAATGAATTAGGGTAAGGGGTTATGGGGATTAAAAATGGAAAGGAAGAATTACGGTCGTTGAACAAAATGATCAACGACCAATATTAAAGGGGAGCCGTGTGGATTTCAAAAGCGGGTCGTGGGTCGGGAGATTTAGGAATTGGGTAGGTTTTAATTTGGGGTGGAATTGGGGGTTAAATTGAGGTTAAAATTGAAAGGAAATAAGGCTATAATTGAAATAGAAACGGGCTAGATGTTAAATAGCCAATTTTCCCCATTTTTATTTTTTTAAAATAGT
>MU736816.1:10662-22579 GCA_026770625.1 Nicotiana glauca | reverse complement strand
ATATATATATATATATATATATATATAAATCCAAAAATGCTGGAAATAATTTTATAATCGTAAAATGCTATTAATCGTAAAATAAGCTATAATTGCAATTATATATAATTTAGCTTTAAAAATACCAAATAAAATTACCTTAATTATATTTTGGTGTAAATATAAGAATAAAAATAAATTACTCACCAAAAATGATAATTTTGGGAATAAATTATTGGATTTTGTACTGCTAGAAATAGACAATAAATTAATTTTAAAATCTTAAAAATTAGGAAAAAATATCATGACTCTTGGGTATGCTTATATATGCATAAACATGCTATGTTGGAAGTATTTTGAGTATAAAAATACATAGGAAAAAATTAGGTGTCAACAACTGCCCCTTTTTACCCGGAAAGGATTAAAGAGTTGTCGGGTAAAGATATGATGTCGAATTTTAATCAAATGAAATGATTGAAGAATTTTGACTGAGCTCTGGTCCCTGAGCTGCCTACATATCCCTATTTTTACAGGAATCAGGCCATATGTAGTTCAAGATCCATTGGCGGACTACGCCGATGGAGATTTTGAAAGACGGACACGATGTTCAGGTTGAGAAGGATGGTCGGAGTCTGATAGGCTGCGGGAATTGGAGCAGGATCGCTCCTGCTGAGACGGTCATTGCAAGCGGTGTACCTGCAAATGAATAATACCAACATATATTGTGCGTAAATTTAAACATGATGCAAGTTCCCATTGGACCATGAATGCTGTCTTCGGACAGATAGGATGACGTCCTCGGAACATGACGTCTTGGGCAATGAAGCGTATAATAAAGGATTAGAAGGCTATAAAATGATGTTCTCGGGCTATGATAATGATGCCTCCGAACTATGGTGCCTTTGAATAATGATATACAAAAGATAAAAATGGGATCCTCAAGCCATGGCATAGCGTTCTCGAGCTATGAAAATGGTGCCTCTGAACAATGACGCCTTTGGACAATTCGGCGATCTTTCAGCCCATGAAATGTAGAAGGTGGCGATCTTTCAGCCGATGCAAGACGTAAATGAAAGGGTGGCGGTATTTTAGCCGTGCAAGATGGATAAAGAGGCGATATTCCATCCATGCAAGAAAGAATAAAGTGGCGATGTTTTAGCCAGCAGCTGTAAATAAAAGTGGCGATATTTTAGTCGATGCAGGATTTAAATAAAGGTGACGATATTTCAGCCATGCAGACGAAAATAAAAGTGGCGATATTTCAGCCGATGCAGGATTTAAATAAAGGTGGCGATATTTCAGCCATGTAGACGTAAATAAAAGTGGCGATATTTCAGCCGATGCAGGATTTAAATAAAAGTGGCAATATTTCAGCCAGCAGATCTATATAAAAGTGGCGATATTTCAGCCGATGCAGGATTTAAATAAAGGTGGCGATATTTTAGCCATGCAGACATAAAAAAAAGTGGCGATATTTTAGGCGGTGTAGGATTTAGACAAAGGTGGCGATATTTCAGCCATGCGGATGGAGGTAGAGCTTAACCTCGGAAGGTAGAATGATAGCCTTATGCAATTCAAGAAATGCAGGATGGAGGTAGAGCTTAACCTCGGAAGGCAGAATGGTAGCCTTATGCAATGCAAGAAATGCAAATGGAGACAGAGCTTAGTCTCGGAAGGCAGAAAGGTAGCCTTATGCAATGTAATAAATGCAGATGGAGACAGAGCTTAGTCTCGGAAGGCAAAAAGGCAGCTTTATGCAATGCAGAAATACAGGATGGAGGTAGAGCTTAACCTCAGAAGGCAGAATGGTAGCCT
The DNA here is from genome assembly GCA_026770625.1 of Nicotiana glauca. Taxonomy (NCBI): domain Eukaryota; kingdom Viridiplantae; phylum Streptophyta; class Magnoliopsida; order Solanales; family Solanaceae; genus Nicotiana; species Nicotiana glauca. The sequence goes on along the minus strand of MU736816.1, from coordinate 20,785 downwards.
TATGCAATGCAAGAAATGCAGATGGAGACAGAGCTTAGTCTCAGAAGGTAGAAAGGTAGCCTTATGCAATGCAAAAAATAAAGGCGAATAGAAATGAAATATCTTAGATGATAGATGATAGATGATAGCTGATTGCTGTTGTCACGCCTCCTTTTTCACTATTACACCCCATGAAGGGTATAATAAAAGGAGTTTTTCCAATTAAAGGACAATCAAAATGGGATTCGTTTATTAAGAGATTCAGAGTCACCACTTGGGAGATTTAAGGTGTCCCAAGTCACCGGTTTGAATCCCGAATCGAGGAAAGGGTTTGACTATATATTACAGTCGCGCACCAAAAATTCGGGTAAGGAATTCTGTTAACCTGGAAGAAGGGGTTAGGCACTCCCGAGTTCCATGTTTCTAGCACGGTCGCTCAACTACTATATTTGGCTAACATCTGATTTTTATACATGTTAAAACCTATAGTGCAATTTTAGAATGATTTATCGCTTTTAGTCATTTTTAAGAAAGTGAACGTTGTTTAAGAATGTGTTTTTGGATCACGTCACATGAAATGCACCCGGATCCTCAACACATTCTTATTCAACATTTTGGGATTTGGATTTGGGTTGCATGAAATGCACACCCGTATTTAGGAAGGTAAAATTATTAAAAGCGCACTAAAGTGGCTAGCGTATTATTATATTTGTGGGAGGCCGTGAAATTCACTAAACGGCACGTCCGGATTCTAAGTATTTTGATATAAGCATTTAATAAGGGCCCCGCAATTTGTGTGTTTTGTTTGGCGAGGCTTATCTCGCTTATTATTTAAAGGCCATCCTAGAGCAAGCTATAATTTTCTATTTGATTGCGCCTCTAAAGAATCCTAATTAATCGATTTTATCAATTGCTATTATTTAAAGTGATCACGGAATTTGGGCTTCAAATTCAAGTCCACATTTGAACAAAAGGTAACACCTCTTAGCTCAAGTGTATATTCATGATTTTCTTTTGAGTCTGTATTTCCTTTTTTACTAGAGTCTGTCAGTTGTCTGAGTTTGTATTTTCTTTTTGAGTCAGTCTGTATTTTTGTTTTAAAATAGAATAGTTGATGGTGGAGTCTGTAGTCCTTCTTTTCATTAGAGTCTGTTAGGTGTACTCAAAGGCCCAAAGACCATGTTGCAACACTAACCTTACGTTTAGTATTCATTCAGGCCCACATGGCCTAATACAGTGGCAACGAGGCCTGTCTTTTTTTTTTGTTGAGCTATTTCCAGCTCTGGGCCTCAACCCAGGCCCAATCAATAAGATGGTGAAGGTTGAAGTTGGGCCATGCTTTAGTGGTAACATGGCCTAGACAGATCCACTGATGGTGATAACGAAAGGAAAATTCACAATCATTTAATCTAACAGCTGTTCGATTAATCCCTACAGATTTTTACATCTGATTCGTATTGACCAAATTCCTGCAGGTGTTCGAAGAGAATAGAGAATGAAAGTGCGAACTGTTGACTAATGTGATTGACACTCAAATTGCACTACAAATCTATTCATTTGGATGCTTGTTTAACTCAAATAGAAATAGTAATTGGATTAAATGAAAAAAAATTAATGGCTAACAATAGATTTGAACCTTGAGTCAATTTAATCAACTCACCTGATTAGGATGTTTACACTTAACACTTATACACGTTAACTTGTTCCAATGTAGTTACGATTTACTGCCTATCAAACTTTAACTGAAACTGAATCATTCTAAGGCTATACTAAGCAGCTGTATCAATACGACTAAGGCAGAAAATCATTTACAGTCCAATTATAATAGTCCAGCTTATACAAACAGTCCTGACCGACTCTAGTTCAAACAATTACAAAACTGACTTTGTTTCACAATTATACTAATGTCCAGGTTCAATTACAGATAATGGATCAACTTAAAACAACATAAGACATTTGAAGCATAATATGCTATTTAGAACGACAAATCTACACCAGAACCAGCTCAACTTCATTCCATTTAATAGGAGAAAGCTACATTGAACCAGTTCAAGGTATGTATCTGGAAATGGAAATACAATGAAAAGAGGAAGTGATCAGCAACAGTAGTAAACAGCAACAGTGTCACAGCAAATAAGATCAGTTGAAAGTCAAATTGCACCACCAAAACCCAGGAATATAGGATAGATGACAATCAAAAAATGCAACCAACCCAAAACAGAATCGACTGACCAGTTTCAACTCAAAATCAAACCAAATAGCTCAAATACACCCAAAACTCATTCAAATTGAAATTCAAAACTCTCTGAAACTTCAGTGATTGTAGTTGTGCTAAAATATGAATATCAGTGATTGAAATTCAAAATCAGCCTAGAGAAATCGATGTAACAGTATTTGTGTTTTGATTTTTCTGTTGTTTTTCTGAAAATTTGAGAAGCCTAAGATCTAAGGGAGTTTGAAATTTGAATTTCAGATCTTGGAAGCTTGGAGAATATTGTGGGGGAAATTTTTGAGGTTCCAAACTTGTTTCACAAGGTAGGTAAGCATGCCTTTTATAGTCAAGGAATTGGGGGGAGGGGGGAAGCTTCTAGATTTCCCTTACACTTTTCCCCCTTTTTATTTTAGATTTTACCCAAATCGTCCTCTATTTTCTAACTTTTGTTTCAAGTTATACTATAGCTTCCTGGAATGCTAGATTGAACCCTATTATAGAGTGTTCTAAAAACAGTTACTAAAGATTCTCTGACCCTAAATACCTAGACTCTCCTTTATTTGGATTCTAAATTACTAATCTAACAAATTAACCCTTTTTCTAAATGCCCAAAATGCCCTTGAATACCCCTAAAACTACTAACCTAGTACAGCTATAACCAAGCAATTTCAAAACTATAGGAGTGGATTTTCAAATGTTAAACAAAACTAAAAATTACTTCTATTTCACATTCCTACTGACTATCAATTAAACAATTAACTAATCAACATTATTAACCGATCAAGAGAAAACGAACAGAATTATTAGCTATTAAGAAAAGGAAAACAGAATATAAATGAATAAAACCATGAATAAAACTAAACAAAATCAATGAACATGAAGTAAAATCATGGGTAATCAGGAATCGATCTTAAATTAATCTACACTGAAGAATAAAGATTGAGAACAAGAAACAAACAAAACAAGTGAAAAATAAATCAAAATGATGCCAGAATCAATTAAAAATAAAAATAGAAAACTCACTGATTTTTTTTCTTTTGATCGATTTTTGGAAATTGGTTTTTGTGAAAATCCAATCATCCGAATTTTTGCTTTGAAAACCTTAGATCCAAGACTTTACTAGTTCCGGTTGGATTCTTGTGAAATAACCATGTGTATGGGGATTAGGGTGGCACGGGGATTGTGTGGTATCAATTTGGTGTAGTTTGGATCAATTAACGTTTTGGCCGGAAAATTTCCCTTCAATATTCGAGCAGTTCCGGCCATGTTCGAGAGACGGGGCTTGGGAGATTTGATAGAGGAGGTCACGGCGGTTCTATGGTGTTAATTTGGTGGTGATAGGAGAAGGTTTAGTTTTGGCTGGAAAACTTTGGTTGAAGATTCGACAAGTTTGGTTAGGGTTTGAGGGAAACGGGTTGTGGATCCGTAACGAGTAGGAGGAGAGGAATAATGGGTGTAATTTTGGGTAGATTTGGGGCATCACCGCCGGCGGCGGATGGCGGAGGAGTGGTGGAGACGTGGTGGGTACGGTGGCGTTACAGGGGGGACGGTATGTACGAGGATGATGGTATATGTTTTAGGGTTTGTATCATTTTTGGACAATTTTATTGAACCTATTGGATTGATGAGGGCCGTTAGATCATGGGCAATGGATGGTCAAGATTCATTGACGCCCAAAACGACGTCGTTTGGTTATGGGGAGGACTGGACCGGGTAAGGGTGTGGGTTTGGGATAAACAGGCAGAATTTGAGGGTTTTTTTGGTTTGGGCCCATGAATTGAAAGGGCTAAAGCCCAAGTCAGATCCTTTTCTTTCTTTTATTTCATTTTGTATTTTATATTTTCTAATTTATTAAGATGCAAAATAAAAATAAAGACCTAGTATATTTCCAAAATTAAGCTAATTAATTCCTAAAAATAGACTAAGTCCTATTTAAAAGTAAACTCATGACAAATTCACCCTCAAAGATGCAAAAATGGACTATTTTTTGTTATTTTCTTTATACTTTGTTTTAAACGCAATTTAACTACTAATTAATCCTAAAATATAAAATTAAACCCTAAATGCACATGGCAAATGTATTTTTTATATTTTTCATATGAATTAAAATGCACAAATAAATGCAAACAATTAACAAAAAATAACACAAAATTCACAAAATTGCAGAATAATGAAAGAAATCATTTTGTTTGAATTTTTGGGAGTAATTCACTTAGGGCAAAAATCACGTGCTCATAGCTGTCCCTCTTTTTGCTGCGTGTTCCCGGGCAAAGATAAATGAGCGGATACGAGCAATTTTTGCCCGTTCAAATACTCCGTGTGAAGAATTTTGAAAACCGTCTGACCGCACCCTGCGTCGGAGGTTGCCTACATATCCTTGGCTAAAAAGGAATCAGGTCAGTGTAGTTCGGGAAGGTTTGGTAGCTGGGACTACCAGGAGCTGTGATTTCACTGCTGCTACTGCTCGCTGACCTCCTTATTATACCGTGTAAAAATAAAAAGAAGCTAGCCTAAGCTATGATCTATGAATTACAAAAAGGTCCTATCTATGTCCTTAAACTTGCTCTTGTGTTTCCTTGAACTTGTATTTTTTCGATGGAATCCTTGTTGCCTTGCATTATGATCGGAGATGTTTTGCCATTCCTCCGATTGATGCTTGACTGCTGAAACTTGAGATACATGCCTCTATTTTCTAGGCAGGCTCCTGATTGCTGAACTTGAAAGGTATTCCCTTATTCTCCAGGTGGGCTGCTGATTGCTGAACTTGAAAAGTATTCCCTTGTTCTCCAGGTGGGCTCCTGATTTCAACAAAACAGACAAACAAAGAAAATTTTCTGCCCCAATTTGGTGGCTGGGCACGTCATGTTATCCAATATCAAAAACTTGAAAGCTAAAATTTGAATTGTACTTCCCTTGTTCTCTAGGTGGGCGTCTGATTGCTGAAACTTGAAATGTATCCCCTTGTTCTCCAGGTGGGCGTCTGACTTCCAAACATGAAATGTATTCCCTTGTTCTCTAGGTGTGACTGCTAAACTTGAAAAGCATTCCCTTGTTCTCCAGATGGGCTCCCGATTTCAAAAAAACAGACAAACAAAGAAAATTTTCTGCCCCAGTTTGATGATTGGGCGCGTTATGTTACCAAATATTAAAAACTTGAAAGATAAAATTTGCATTGTATTTCCCTTGTTCTCCAGGTGGGCGCCTGATTGCTGAAACTTAGAATGTATTCCCTTGTTCTCCAGGTGGGCTCCTGACTGCAACAAAATAGACAAACAAAGAAAATTTTCTTCCCCAGTTTGGTGGCTGGGTAGATTCGTGGGTTGTTAGCAAAATGTAAATCACCTAAGCTATTGATGCAATGAGAGTAAAACTAAAGACTTGACTGGAGTTTATGATCCTGTAAGTAACACCAAGGACATTTGACTTAGAAAATTCATCAGACTAAGATTTAGATCCTAGGAGAAAATTGATGTGCCGAAGAATTTCGGCACATTTCAATACTAATTGCTTAGATTTTAGCTTGTTTTAATGCAATTATAACCGATACTTATGTAGTTTTGTTAATTCTACAGTACATAAGGAAGGAAATAAAGAACATGGAAATGGAAGCAAAAAGACAAGAAAAGAGCAAAATATTGCACAAATGCTGATCTGTGGTTCACTATGCGATCGCAGATCAGACATGCGAGTCGCATAATGAACAAAAGAATCACAGACTGAAGCAGAGACCTGAGCCTAATTTCAAGTGAAGAATGTGGTTCAAGATACGACCGCATAATCAAAATGCGGTCTGCATAGTGATCGCATAACCAACCATGAAGACTACTGAAGGTCAAAGATGCGAGACAAAATACGGCCGCATAACTCAAATGCGGACCGCATAACTCAAATGCGGACCGCATAATGGTAATGCGATGAAGACCTGTAAACTAGGGTTTTAATCTGCGGTGCGGACCACATACTTGTTCTGCGACAAGAATGCGGTCGCATATCGGACCTGAAAGGGCAATTTCGTCCATTTTATTTCTCGATTTTTGCCCCACTATAAATAGTTTTATGAAGCCTTTGTGGGCTCATCTTGTCTAGTCTTTACACTACATTCCAAGACATAAATATTCTCTCTTTTTGGAAGCTTTTGGTTGAAAATTCCCTACTTTGTAAGCATTCATGGCATTAAATATTAGTTAATCCTTGTATTTTAGCATGTGTAGCTAACTTTAATACTAAGGTTGTGGACCCTAAATGGGTGTTATGTTAATGGGTGTTTAACATTGAATATATGTATAATGGTTGGTTGATATTTATTTACTTCTCATTCTTCATTTATTGTTGGTGGTTACAAACATTAACAAAAGCCATTAAATTCTTGCTTTGCTTGGGAAAGTGAGTTAGAATATGGTAGAAGTAGATATCAATGACTCAAGGCTTTAAACCTTGTTTAATAAAATCGCTTAGGAATAAGTGGGTTTTAGTTGGCATACATTGATGATTCTTCATTGCAACTCTTTTTCATTTGGGAAAATTATAAAGAGGAAATACTACTCAACTGTTGGGAAATGTTGGGTAGTATATTAGGCATCATTTGCATATCAAAAGAACCTTCCATTAGAAATGTATAATATTAACACCTGTAAACATTACACTTCATTAAAGGGGAAACAACCTTGGTTGCTTAATCAAATTGATCACTCGTTAAATATTTCAATTAGTCGTTACTTCAAATCAAACTCCTTACATACTCTTGTTACTACAAACCACTATCTTGTTACTATTAACCGAATAGAGATAAGACTTTAGTTGAGCAACACACTGAACAAGTAACCTTTTCACACCTATTCCCTATGGGATTCGACCCCAACCTTGTTGGGTTATTTTATTTGACACCGACCGCCTTACACTCTTAATTAAAGTGTAATTTGAGCGTATCAAATTTTGGCGCTGTTGCCGAGGAATACGGTCTTGAAATTACTATTTAGTGTGTACTTTAGTTAACGTCTACTTCTATTCCATCACACTTTGCTTGCTTTGCTTGGTGTTGATAGAAAAACATGTCCGATTATGATGATGATTGTTGATACCCAATTTTTCCCTATGTATTTCTTATACCCCAAGATACTTCCAAAATAGCGTATATGTGCATATATGAGCGCACCCATGAGTTTTGGTATTTTAACGATTTTTAAAACCAATTTATCGCCTATTTTAATACCACAAAAATCCCAAAATTATTCCCAAATTATCAGTTTTTTGGCAAATAACATATTTCATTCTCATATTTACAACAAAATAAAATTAATATGATTTTTACATGTTTTTACAAATTTGTTTGGCATTTTTTTTAAAGCCAAATTGTATATAATTGCAACTGTAGCCTATTTTGTAAATTATTGTATTTTGTGATTGTAAAATTATTCCTAATATTTTTAAATTATTGTTTATATATTATTAACTAGTTCAGTGTTTTTAATTTGCTTTTAAATTATTTTTAACTATTTTAATTAATTAAAAAGGGGAGAAAGTGGCTATTTAAGAACTGGCCCATTTCTATTTCAATTTTAGCCTCAATTCAACCCAATTTTAAGCCCAATTCAGCCAACCCACATTCCAATTTAGACCTGACCCGTTAGCCCGACCCAGCCTTGATTCAATCTGAGCCGTTGATCAAATGAGATCAACGGTCCAGATTATGTTACCTAAATTAAAGCCTAGCCTACCCCCCTGACCCCTCATTCTCTCAAAGACCGGTCTCTCTCTCTCTAACGTTTGCTCTGCCTTCTCTCTAGAACCTTCTTGTTCTCTCTTTCTTCTCCGATGGGTTTCATCACCTCTCCGGCCAACTCCGACCTTACTTCTCTCGACCTTTAATCGCCATGGGAACTTATCTCGTCGTTTCTCTGCAAGGTTTGAAGCCCCAGAAGCTTCCACCATGAAAGGCGGTCCCTGGAAACCTCGCTTGGCTATCTCCGGCCTTTCTTCAGTGGGTTTTGGTCCGATGATGCTTTAAATGTCGTTATTAGCAAGTTTCACGGCCAGGTTTCTCATCTCACTAATTTTATTACAAACCCTAATTTTTAATCCATGTCTTTTATACGATTTCTGGTTTAATCTTTGTGTTCTACACTACTTGTCACTCGATATCTTCGATTAGTTCAAGTTTTTAAACATTCTTATTCCTCTTTTCAAAACTAGGGTTTCCGACCCCTTTTCAAAATCACCATGCCTTCTATTTCTTTTCAGTATTATGTGAATATGCCTATGTTTGTGCCATGTTATGAGTTTGTTTGTTTCCGAGTTAGTCCAAGTTCCACGCTTTAAATCTTTACTAGGGTTCCGACTCTCCATTGTTTATATGATTCCTTACTTAGGGTTCTTAGCTTTGTGACTATTGTGTTTAAATAAGTTTAAATGCTTCTCTTTACTGAATATTCTGTTAATTCCGAGCATCTCTTTGAATCCCTGATTTGTATGTGTTTTCCTTAAGGGTTCTTACATTGATTTTTCAAATTGTTTCCTTACTTGTGAGTTGCTTTCTATACTTGGTACTGATTCCCTCTAATTTTGGTCTTGTCCGTGATTCTTTGACTGATTTTCAGAGTTGATTTATATTTTTACCATATTTGTGCACTTAAACATCTTTTTTAAGTATTCAGCATATACTTTCCTTGTTTGAAGCATTGTGTATCTAGCCCTTATTGCATACTTATTGCATACTACTTCTTACTATGGTATAATCCGTCATCTGACTGATTCTTTTCCTTACTCGATAACATGTACTCCCATTCGAATCATGAATTCCTGATTTAATTGAATTAAGTCATGTGATTGATTCAATTTGGTACTATTTCTATAATTATATACTTACTACCCTGTTCTATATTGTTTTCAAAAACTATAAGTACTACTCTTCCATACACACACAGAGATGAATAGAATTATTTTTAAAGTCTATCTTACACAAAATATTCAGTACTCTCTCTTTGTTTCCACACAATCTCTCTCACTTCTCTTGTGACTACTGGTTGCTCTACTAGTTTGAAACTCAGGTTGAGTTTTAGACTATTTCACTATTCCATTATATTGCCGCTCACTTCCATTGCTCTCTATACTGCTGTTCACTTCTATTGCTGCTCACCTCTGCTATTGCTACTCACTGCTGCTATTGTTGCTGCTTCATTATACTGCTGCTCTCTCTCTCTCTGCATACTCTCTGCATATTTGCTGCTCACTCCTTGCAACTATTGCTCACCATCTCGCATATTATAACTCACCACTGCCTTGCATTATCCTACTTTCAACTGGTATGTCTCCTATTTGATTTACAGCTCCAAATCAATTTGTTTCTATTTGTGTTGCACTTCCTGTTGTTTCTTGCATGCTTCTACTTATGGTTTTGTTGTTCTTACTGCAATTAGCATGCCTCTATGCTGATTAATATAGTCTTGCATGCCTGTGCTTGTTTCTTGCATGTTTCTCCTTACCCCCTAACCCCAGAACATTATTAGCATATATTCAGGATCCGCTTAGCTACTAAATAGTCTGAACCTTTTCTAATGTTGACTCTGTCAATATAATGCTGTTAAGACCCTGACCCCTTTGTTTGAAACATACTTGATTATTCTGAAGTACTTCTCTTTGGTGTTCTGTTATATGTAACTATGTTCTTGCTTGTGAGTTATTTGTTCCCTTTCCCCTGCCCCTGTTGGTGTTTCCTGAGTACTGTGTGACTCTTTGCTTTCAAAACTGGTTCCATATTTAACTGTTTTCAAACTCAATTGATTACTTTTCTCTCAAAACTATTTTTCATGTGAATCCTCTTTCAATTGTTTTCAACTCAACTTCTTCAAATTCTATCACAATCTCACTACTCCTAGAACTTAGGTTCTACCCCCTTAGTGTAAGCATTGCTTTGGGTACCTTGAGTACCCACTGAAC
>MU736812.1:59297-73853 GCA_026770625.1 Nicotiana glauca | reverse complement strand
AACTCTTTTTACGCTCTTATATATATATCCCTTTCGCCGGGAGTATGTAAAGCGCCGTGAAAAAGAGGTGTGACAATGTCTCGAATACTTGTCAAACTTTTAGGCGGATTTTGTTTTGCGTGAGGTTGGACTCGTACTTTTGCCGATGGCCTTAGCCATTGGGATGTTACTTTCAATCTGGCGTCAAAGTAAGATCCCGTCGTGGTTCGAATGAAGTCGAACTCATTTTTTGTCAGTGGCCTTATCCATTGGGATGTTACTTTCGATCTGATGTCAAAGTAGGATCCCATCATAGTTCGAGTGAAATCGAACTCGTTTTTCATCGATGGTCTTAGCCATTGGGATGTTACTTTTGATCTGTCGTTGAAGTAGGATCCCGTCGTAGTTCGAGTGACGTTGAACTCATTTCTCATCGATGGCCTTAGCCATTGGGATGTTACTTTCGATCTGTCGTCGAAGTAGGATCTCATCGTGGTTCGAATGAATTCGAACTCATTTTTCATCGATGGCCTTAGCCATTGGGATGCTACTTTCGATCTGGTGTCGAAGTAGGATGCCGTCGTGGTTTGAATAAAGTCAAACTCATTTTTCGTCGATGGTCGTAGCCATTGGGATGTTACTTTTGATTTGGCATCGAAGTAGGATCCCGTCGTGGTTCGAATGAAGTCAAAATCATTTTTCATCGATCGCCTTAGCCATTGGGATGTTACTTTCGATCTGGCATCAAAGTAGGATCCCATCGTGGTTCGAATAATGTCGAACTCGTTTTTTGTCGATGGCCTTAGCCATTGGGATGTTACTTTCGATCTGATGTAGAAGTAGGATCACATCGTTGTTCGAGTGAAGTCGAACTCGTTTTCGTCGATGGCCTTAGCCATTGGGATTTTCATTCGCACATTGGGGATTTTGATTACATTTCCTCAGAAAGTACATGTTGGTGGCCTTAGCCATTGTTATTTTCATTCGTACATTGGAGATCATTCGTATATTGGAGATTTTGATTATATTTTTGTAGAAAGTACATGTCGACTTAGCGAATACAGTGAATACAGTGGCTATCTATGCCTAGTCCCTTCATTACTTGGCCTGGAGATCCTGTTATCGGGCAGGGTAATGAACAATACTTTGGGCCTCGAGACGTCTCCTTTCCTGCCTCATTAAAAACCTCAACGAGAAAACCCAATTGGGACAAAACCCGGATGAGCGAAAAAGAGTACAATTTAGGCGGCGCCTCTTTTCATAAGTGGAAGTATTTGAGGTGGGCGGTGTTCCAATTATTTTGTAGAAGCTTTCCTTCCATTGTCTCTAACTGGAATGATCCCTTGTTTGCTGCGGCCGTGATTTTGTATGGCCTGTCCCAATTTGTTCCTAGTTTTCCTTCATTGGGTCTCTCGCTGCCTGAATTTTAGCTTTGAGGACATAGTCTCCGACCTTGAGTGGTCATATTTTGGCCTTATTGTTATAGTACCTTTCTGCTTGTTGCTTTTGGGCTACCATTCTTACGTAAGCCATATCTCTTCGCTCTTCGACTTCGTCCAGGTCTTGTAACTTTTTTTTGTTGTTACTTAGTCCGATCTCATTGGGGTATCTTAGGCTGGGCTCCCCGACTTCGACGGATATGACTGCATCAGTCTCGTAGACTAATGAATATGGCGTTTCGCCTGTGCTGGTTTTTGGCGTAGTGCGATATGCCCATAGTACTTCCAGTAGTAGTTCGGGCTAGGGGTATTAAAAACCAAACCGAACTGAAACTGAAGTTTAATGTCTTATTGGTATCAGGTTAACGGTTTAACGGACGGGGAATAGATTGAAATTTTTTTATTAACGACTTATTGGTTTGGGGGCAGATTATCCAATTTTCTTAATGGATAATCCGTTAACCCGTTAAGAATATATATATATATATATATATATATATATATATATATATATATATATATATATATATATATATATATATATATATATATATATAAAATTTATTTTTATCCATGTATATATTAAATAATCAAAACCCTTCTTCCTTCAATACTCTATCAAAGTGAATTAGAATAAAAGAAATCCAAATAAAAGGAGTTATCTAACTGTGACAAAAGGCAAACTTTGCTGTCTGAAACAAGATAACAACACCAGTTACACCACGGCTTTATCAACTTTGCTTGGGTTTTAAGGCATCCTAGAACTCAAAGCATGACGAACATTTGTTTTAACAACGGCCAATTGGAAATCTTTTACATGGACTAAGGCCAATGTGCATAAACATAAATAAGATTCTAGACAGATGATTTGCCCATTATGGTGTCTCTTCTGCTTCGCCCCTCTTAGTACATCGACCACCTATTTAAACATACAGAGACTAAATTTATTTTATTTTGATTGAATTAGGCCGATAAACCACCCGATAAGAGCTAAATTGATACCAATCCGCCCGATATCTTATCGGGTGGCTAGCGGAATAATACATTTAAAACCCGATAACTGATAAGCCAAACCATTAAGAGTAAATAATCGCCCAATTCACCTGATAAGCAGCCCTAGTTCGGGCCATAGCCCTTTGGCGTGCTCGAGCTTCTTTTTTAGTATATTCAGAATCGTTTTATTGGATGATTCAGCTTGTCCATTGTCGGCGGGATGGTAGGGTGTGGAGAGTATTCGTTTGATGTGCCATTTCTCGAAAAACTCAGTTGTTTTCTTTCTAACGAACTGGGGTCCATTGTCGCATCTGATTTCTTTGGGAATACCGAAGCCGTATATTATATTTTTACATATGAACGCGATAACTTCTTGCTCACGTATTTGAGTGTATGCACCTGCTTCCACCTATTTAGAGAAATAGTCAGTTAAAACCAAAAGAAAGCGTACTTTACCTCGTCCTGCTAGGAGGGGTCCGACAATGTCCATCCCCCACTTTATGAATGGCCATGGCGAAGTGACGGAATATAAGAGTTCACCTGCTTGGTGTATCATTGGGGCATATTTTTTACATCGTTCACACCTTCTGACATAATCTGCAGCCTCTTTTTTCATGGTGGGCCAGTAGTACCCTTCGCGGATGAGGCATCGGACTAGGGCGCGGTTTCCTGTATGGGCACTGCAGTGCCCCTCGTGTTCTTCTTCTAGTACTCGCCTTGTCTGATTTGGCCAGGGGGCCGCCGAACATTCTTTTGTAAAGATCATGGTTCACGAGGCTGTATCTTGCCGCTTGTATTTAGAGCTTTTTAGATTCTTTCCTGTCTTGTGGGAGCGTCCCTTCCTGCAAATATGCTACGATACTGTTGCGCCAGTCCCAATTAAGTTTACAAAATGTACCTTGACTTGGTCTATTGAGGTGTGGAGGAGGGTGACTATGTTTCCCTTGTTTATATTTCTGGTGGCTAGTGCTAGCTTCGCAAAACCGTCAGCTTCAATATTCTATACCCTAGGTATCTGGTCGAGGCGACATTCATCGAATTCTGGTAGCAGTTTGTGAATTTCTAACTAGTATCTTTGTAATCTTTGTTCTTTGATTTAGAAAGTCCCAGTTACTTGGTTCACCATGAGTTGAGAGTCGCAATAGAGTACGAGCCGAGCGCCATATTTGAGGGCTAACTTTAATCCTGCAATCACAGCTTCATACTCGGCCTAATTGTTAGTCATTTAGGGGCATTGTATGGACTGGCGAATTACTTCATTCGAAGGGACTTCGAGGATGAGTCCCAGTCCCGATACCGAGGCATTAGATGCACCGTTGGTGTAGAGGACCCAAAGGTCAGAGTGTGCTGAAGCGCCTCTACTTCAGGCAATATTTCTGTGCTGAAGTCGACGACGAAATCAGGGAGCACTTGCGACTTTATGGAAGTTCGCGATTGGTAGGTTATATCATATTCATTTAATTCTATAGCCCATTTGGCCAACTTGCCCGATAGTTCGGGTTTGTGTAGGATTCCCCTGATGAGGAAGGTTGTCACCACTTTTATGGGATGGCATTGGAAATATGGTCTGTGAAGCTACGACTAATGCCAGGGCCAATTTCTCAAGTTGGGGGTACCTTGTTTCGGCATCGACTAAGGTTTTGCTAATATAATAAATTAGAGATTGCGTACCTTTGTTCTCATGTACCAGGACTACACTTACCGCGACTTCGGAGACTGCTAGGTAAACCAGGAGGCACTCGCCCGAATCTGCTTTGACGAGTAATGATGGTGAGGACAGGTACGCTTTCAGTTTTCTTAGGGTGTCAATACATTCGGCGGTCCATTGTAGCCTGTTGTCCTTCCTTAATACGTTAAAGAACTTATGGCATATGTCCGATGATCGCGAGATAAACCTTGGCAGGACAGCTATTCTCCCCGTTAATTTTTGTACCTGCTTTTTTTTGGTTAGTGTCTCTGGTATTCCTTCGATGGCTTTGATCTGATCCGGGTTGACCTCGATGCCCCTTTGTGATACCAACAAGCCCATAAATTTTCCTGAAGTCTCGCCAAAGTCGGTATTCAATTTCATCCCATATTGTCTCAATATTTCAAAGGCTTCTTTCAGATAACCAATATGGTCCTCCTTCCTTTTCTATTTCACCAACATGTCGTCGATGTAGACCTCCATGGTCTTTCTAAGTTGTTCTTTGAACATTTTGGTGACTAACCTTTGATACGTCACCCCTGCATTTTTGAGTCTGAACGGCATGACTCTGTAGCAGTACTCCCTTGGTAAGTGATGAAGGTGGTTTAGTCTTGGTCCTCTTCTACCATTAGAATTTGGTTGTACCCAGAATAGGCGTCCAAGAAGCTTAGTAGTTCGTGCCCTGCCATTGCATCGATGAGTTGGTCGATATGCGGCAATGGAAAAGAATTCTTGGGGCATGCTTTGTATAGGTCGGTGAATTCGACACACATCTGCCACTTCCCATTCTTTTTTACCATGACCACATTGGTGACCCACTGAGGACACTTTAACTCTCGGATGGAGCCATTAGAGAGCAACTTATCAACTTCGTCGGTGACTGCATCATTGATTGCCGCGTTAGCGGGAAAAGAGGGTCGGCGTTCAACCTGTACGTGGGATATCCTTTGGGATTACCGGCAAATCTGAGTTGGAAAAGGCAAATAAATCGGCGTTGTTAGCTAAGAATATATGAAATTTACCTGGCTCTGAGAGGTTATGTCTGATATAAGCTTTTTTGTTCTATCGGTACTGTCTAGATGAACGGGATCGAGATCTTCTATGGTTGCCTTGCAAGCTTCTACGACATATGGGTCTTTGATGGCCTCTATCGGTATACCAAGTTTGGTTCCTAATATGGTTGATTGCTATGCTACTCCGCTTGCCCCCTTTAGTTGTTGGGTATGTGTGCAATATTAGGCGATTCGATAGCATTCTTGGGCAGCGTGTGGCTCACCCCGAATGCTGAATATCCCTTACAGGGTAGGAAATTTGACCACTTGGTAGAAACTTCTCGGGACAACCCGCATGGCGTGTATCCATGGGTGCCCTATGATAGCATTGTAGGCTGTTTCTTGGTTTATAACGTGGAACGTCGTTTCCAGAGTGACCCCTCCTGCTAGAACGGGCAACATTATTTCTCTTGAGGTTCGTTCCACTGCATTTTTAAAACCCGTTAGTGTTATGCAATGCGGTACTATCTTATCCTCGAGTCTCATTTGTAAGAGGACCCGTGGATGGATAATACGCGCGCCGCCCCCCACATCCACCATTATTCTTTTTACATCGGTGTCAGCAATACATAAAGTTATAACTAAAGCATCATAGTGAGGAAAAGAGAAACCGTTGGTATCTGACTTATCAAAGATGATACAATCTTCGAAGTCGTCATACCGTTCATGGGCGACTGTCCACTTGAGTTTTTGTGTGGTGGTGAATTTCACATGGTTGATTACTATATCGTCACCACCACCAATGATCATTTGTATGGTACAAGCTGGCGAAGGTGGTTTTGGTGGTCCATGAGGTTGATCGCGTCCACGAACAAAGTTGGCTCGTCCTCGGTCGCTCAGCAGTTCTTTCAGGTGTCCCTAGTTTAACATTCTTACTACTTTTTGTCGCAGACCTACGCAGTCTTCGGTCTTGTGTCCCCTTTATTGGTGGAATTCACACAGAACGTTCGATCTTTAGGTGCTCGGGTCTAACTTCATCTTTTGCAGCCACTGCACCCTTGTGCCGAGCTTTTCCAGTGCATATACTATTTCTGAAGGAGAAATGCAAAAGTTATGAGCAGAAAGCAATGGAGGAATACCTCTTTCATTTCGGTGTGGCCCGGTATGTCGGGGCATGACATCTGCTTGTCGTGGTGGTGGTGGGATGGATGCCCGGATGTAAGGCTAATGCCTTTCTCGATTGAAACGGGATAGTTGATCCCTTCGACCATTGTTGCGGCGCTCCCTCCTTGTTTCGGTCTTGACCGATGTTAGTCGTTGGAGTGGCACATTCAAGTCTTCCCCGTCTACTCTTACTTTAGCACAATAGGCATTATGGATTTCTTCTCACGTAGTGGAAGGGTATTTCATGAGTTTGCTCAGCAATTTCTTGGTTGCTTTCGACCCGCTTCTGTATAACCTATTTTGGAAGGCTGCCACTGCCATTCCCTCCGAAATATTTGGTAGGCTCATTCTTACCCTGTTGAATCTGGGTAGGAAGTCCTGAAGTCCTTCGCCCGTCGTTTGCCTAACGATGAAGATGTAATTTACCCTAGCTTCCGCCTTTTTCGCTACCGCGTGAGCGGTAATGAACTTATCTGCCTTCTTTTCGGATGTCGATATTGACCGTGCTGGAAGTTGGGAATACCATGTCAACACTCCCCCAGTCAGAGTTTCGCTGAATATTTTCAACAATACCGAGGGAACTTATTCTTTCGACAGATTGTTGCCTTTTACCGCGGTGACATAGTGAAGTAGGTGATCCTCCGGATCCGTGGTGCCGTCATATATTTTCAAATATGGTGGCATTTTGAATGTTTTTGAGATAGTGGGGGGGGCTACTCCTTCACTGTACGACTGCTCGACGAACCGGCCTGCATCACGTTTTGGTAGCAACTTCAGAGCACCCGGTATTTTATCGACCCATTCCTGATGTTCCTTCATCTGATCGCGGAGCGTTTTGTTCTCGCTTTCCATATTTTCCATTTTCTTTAGAATGGCCACGAGTGCATCTACCTGTATCAACGAAAAGGTGAGTGTTACCTGTGAGTGGAGTTTCCGGCTCGCTGCGATAGCTGCAGTTTCTACGCGTATTGTGCCTCCGATATTCCTTTGAGTGGGTTTATCGAGTATGCTACTCAAGGTGTTTGTCAACCATTCCTCTAATAGCTTTTTCACAGCTGGTAATGCTTCTCCTGCTGCGGACGTTGAGGTTTCCTTCTCGCGGGAGATGGTTACGCTTTTGTGAGGGGTGGACACGACATCTCCCTCAAGTGTAGCACTTGGCGTTACGTTTTTATCATTTTCCCTACCAGCTTCGTTGATGGATCCTACCAGATTGTTCATGATGTCTACTATTGCCTTTAATCTTGCCTCTCCCTTTTCTTCCATTACTAAACTTTGTGAGGTTGTGAAGAGGTGTTTACTTCTTTCAAGGATCTAGATGAAACTAAAAGTTTGGCTATAGAAATTCTTACAGACGGCGCCAAATTATTTGACTCAAAAGATATTGCAACCTTTTTGAATAAATCAATTAAAGAATATGATGTGGGTAAATCTTAGCTAAGTATAATAATATCTAGAACTAAGAAGATATACAATGAACACAACGGATAATCTTTTCCGATCTTGTGTGGATCAACAATTGAGCGTTAGAAAATGCTGATAGAAAAGTATTACAATCAATGTTTTGTCTTAGAGAGAAGTTCATCCAAAGAGAAGCCCCATTTACAAGGTTGTCCTCCCCCTATATATAAGGGACAGACCCCTTCGAGATCCTACAAAACATATTACAGGGAATATTCAAAGGAATATTCTTAGCGCCCCCTATCGAATCTTCGTTGAGCCGCGAGGATCTTGTCGTTGGTCGTGGTTGTTCAAATTTGGACCCATACAAGTTGTATTTGATACATCAATACCTAAGACAATTATGATATAATATTAATACTATTAAAATACAATATTCTATCATAATTTAAGTTTAGAGTTGGTTCTAGGTGGGTGTTTTAAATTGAAACTTGAAAAAGATGAAGATCAAACTTGTATCATGATCTAGAACTGTATCATAATTGTATCGCAAGTTGTACCTAAAATAATATATGATACAATGCTAATACAAATATAATACGATATTGTATTAGTTTAAGTGTAGAATCGGTATGTTGTATCATGATTGTATCAGAATTGTGTAATTTGGGTTATCACGAAATTCGTACTCACCACCTATATCATTTTATGTGTTTCAATTTTACTTAATAAATATCTATTTAATATTTCAAAAATATTATTTAAATCTTATTATCTTAAGCATATTATGCCATTCATATATATAAAAAAGTGTTAGTGAAATAAATATATTCGAAGTGAAAAGTCACTGAATAAAAAAATGTGATATTGTTTTTGATACAGATTAAAATTGTTGGTGGGACAGTTGGAATATCTTGATCTATTATGAAAAATCTCACGTTAGAGTCTTGGGAATTTTTATAATCTTTCTGTCGAATATTTTACACTACTGTATAAATTTTATTCTCTAATTAAATCCTACTAGATGAAATTACCAGTCTTTAACTGTTTTCCCTCATAATGCACAACCAAAAAAGCTGCTGAGCTAGCTGCAATTATAAATCTTAGCTACTGAGTGTTTGGGATTTGCGATGGAAATAGCGCAGTTCAATTTGGACTCTTGTGTAAGAAACTCTGACATTAAACAGCCTCTTTACCTGCATTAAGTAGGGTCATAGAGGTAAGGTCGGCATACAGACTACCTTCTCCAGACCTCACATGTTGGGATCAAACTGAGTTTGTTGTTATTATTGTTGTCGTAAGAAACTCGACATTTCTTCTTCCTTTCTATTGACATTTGTAGAGCCACGCCTCTCACTGGCTTGCTGTTGACCTTTTGGTTTCGTTTGATGCGGAATGGCCCGTCGAGCCTAGAATTCGAAGTTTATAGGTTTGCGATTTTAATCCGTTGAAGTTATTGGGTTCTAAATTATAATAACTTATATATATATATATAATAGATTTCTTAAGATACATATAGGTTTGAATTAAAGCTAATGGGTTAGGCCGAACCAGTAACTTGTGTTCTAGCACTGACCCCAGGAGACATAGTGCCACAGGGGTAAGCAAATGACACTTTCGACGACAGAGGCGGTTTCATAATTTTGATATAGTGGATTGTAGTCGAGGATTTTATTAATTCAAATTTATTATTTCAACTTTTTTAATAGTTTTTAGATATATAGCGAGCTAAAGATAATAAAATAAATAAATCCATAAATTACACTAGATGGCCTGAGTTGTAACATCTTTTTGCTCTTATTTTGGATACATTCGGTAGGCGCCAAAATATACTTGCAAAACTTTGAAAAGTGATGAGTGAGCCTACCTCAACTTCAATTATTCACCTTTATATGGGTACCTAACTGTCGGGTCCGGACCCAAAATGGGTCGTCCATTTTGACCCATCAGTAAATAAAGTAAAAATTTATAGTTGTGAAATTGGGTAATATCTTAGAAAATTTTCAACGACATACCAATTGTGACGTTCATGATGGATGGCGGGCTAATATGAATGAGTCAAAGAAATTAAAAGGACCGATAGACTTTTGAACTTAGGAAGCCTCGAAAAAGCGAATTCAAGATTTAGATTCTGTAGGTTCATCTTTTAAGGTTTTTAATATTAAACTCATTGAATTATTGTATTTTCAAAGTTATGGATTCAGACTTACTATTTATTGTAAATTTTAATAAATTTAAATAACTTTTTATACATAATCTATATTGTGTATCGAAAATACTGAATTCAGATAAACCCGATAGCCAAACTCTACCTCCGCCTCTGATATTGGAGCAAGGGAGAGAAATGGTGGTACAATAATAAAATGAATTGCATAATTGAAGGACCTACAAAAACCTGAGATTCAAAGTTGGATTCATACATCAAAAAAAGCAACATTTTAGAGAGAGTCCATCTTTTTCATAATAGGAAAGTGGCCCCACAGACCCTGAGGTGGCTTTTTATCATGTCTCTGATTAGATAGATGGATGGATGGATTTGATTGTGACTCTCTTCTGACTCGTTGTTCCTTATACATACACATAGAGACAACTGCACCTGATAGTACCACTTGACTTCTCCTAGACCTTTCAATTAACAAAATTTGTGAAATTCACCCAATAATTATTAATACTCCACTCGATCCATAACAAGTGATTATTTTACCTTTGACACACTTATTAAAGAAATACAAACTTTTAGATTAAAAAAAATATATTTACTAAATTAATCTTAATTAATTGTTACCTTAAAATATTAAAATACATAAATAAAGGTAAATTTTGAAAAAATAAAATAAATTTATTCTTGATTATGTAAATGAACACTTATTTTGGACCGAAGTAAAAAAGTAAAATAATTACTGGCTCGGATGTATTATTATTTTTATGGGATAAATGTGAATCAATGTGTACTAACGACAAAGAAATATTTGGGATGTAAAACAGACATAGCACGTTACGTATTATATTTTAAAAGTAATTTACCAATTTTAAAATATTTAATTAATTATAACAAAAAAAATATATATTTTTTTTTCTTCAAAGAGTAATCTGTTTCATTCTATTGGTATAAAGAGGATGCTGTTCTTGCAAGCTAGCGATAGCAATAGATAATTTAACCCAAAAAAAAAAAAAAATTATGACTACTCCTTCTGCCGCACATGGAAATTAACCCTTAATTTAATCCTAAGTGTCGTCATTTGAAATGATAAAAGCTAATGAATCCGAATATTGGACAAACAGAAAAGACCAATCTTCCCTTACTAATAATCTTTCCAGTGGTTATAGGAATAAGAATATTAATTATCGAAAAAATGACAATGTATAGCCGCTAAAAAATAATTGCCGAAAAACTGTATAAAATTTGTATATTTTTTGTATATATATACATTGTGTATGTTATATACAAAAATTATACTAATTTTATATACTTTTTCGACTACTAGATATAAATAATTTCTGACGCAGGTTAAAAGTAATAATACCTCAATATTATAACATATAAATTGGCTCAATCATCTGTATTAGGGTATGGGCTTGTCTTTTTTAATATTAATGAGAGGGAATATTGGACAAACAGAAAAGATTAATCCTCCAAAGTTGTACCAATTTTATAAATAAGAATATTACTAGATGATGTACCCATGCGATGCACGGGCTCAATTGTTATTTTTTTTTTTCTTCTTGTTTTAATCCTTTTAATATTTCTTGGTTTGTTGTTAATTACACACTTTCTACGCCTTTAGGAAAAGAAGAAAGAGAATAGGCTTTTCTGTAATAACATATAGAATCACGATTACATGTATTGTAATTTATCTTTTGCATTATGTGCATTTTAATTTTTCTGAAATCGTATTACTATACCAATCACTTTGAAACACTTGTCGAGTTTAATGCTTTATTATACAGTAATTAGATAATAATTCAAGTAGAATTTAAATTATTTCTACATAGGCCCTTTTTTATTTTAATTTTTTTTTGCATCACTAAGCCTTAAGTTAATTATTATTAAATAGTAATTAAAACGTATGTTGAAAATTAATTCGTCATGTATTTTTCTCATTTTTTAAATTGAATGATATATAGTTTATTCTTTTAGTATTTTCAGTATGTTAATGCATTATCTTTTTCTTTTTGCACTAATCATAATTTAAATATTAATATTATTCCCAAATAGTTGTTGAAAAGATATTTTTTGGTTCTTTTAAATAATAATCATGATTTTAATTATTAAGAATTTTAACAAGAAATTTGTGATTTGTTCTAGTTGAATGACATAATATTATAAATAAATTAATACTCCGATCACTCTATATACTAATCAAATAGACCGTAAATTAAAATATTACAGTTTTTTCTAGTTTCATTCGATATGATTGAGATACTATTTAGGGTATAATGCATTTATCATCACAATAGTAGTATTTGTTGAGACTATTTCAAAAATAATGAATTGTATATTTATCTATTTTGAAATTCTTATAATGTTGAATTCTAATTGAATAGAGTATGTACTCAACTAACTTCGATCATAGAGGGAGAAGTATAATCCTGTATGACGATACTTCTCATACTTCCTAATATATAATGATTTTTAAAAGAAAACAATTTCACAAATTAGTTGTCTTAATTTTTACTTCAGATATTCTCAACTCATATTTTAGAGAAAGCATACTTATTATAATTTTTTATATTCTACAATAAAAAAGGAAATTTAAAACTATATTTTATTCTTAAATAATTTTTTTCTAAATTTTATGAAGTATTCCAATTGAAATTTGTATAAAAAGATATCAATTGATAATGATATAATAATATTTGAATGTAAATCTATATATATTACCACTAATTCTTTTTTAATAAAATCTTCTTTAACTGAAATAGTTAATAAATAAAATAATATTTCTTAAAAAAATAATAGAATTGTCATATATAAATGTATGTGACCTTAATATTTTTAATCAGGCAAACATTTGAATTATAAATTATCAAAAAAATAATTTTTCTAGTTAAAAGTATTTATTGAAAAAAATAATAATAACAATCAAGCATGCATTTAATAAAGATAGTGAAGGTTGAATGGAAAGTGGGGTCCACTTAAAGAATTTAATAGCTTATGGGCACGCTAGTTTTGGTTTTTCTAGTTATTAAGAACCCACAATCAAACTTTTGAGCCTAGTATATAAACAAACAATGTGCTAATATATTTAAAATGACCATTATACCCTTGGTCAACCTCCTCTTCTCTCTTCTATATAATAGAAATAATAGAAACGAGTCAAGTCAATACTTTCTATATCTGGGTAGTGATCATCTCCATGTCCATATTCATCTGAATCACAAATTTTTTAAATACGTAGGACTTCGTGATTTTGATTATAAAAATATGGGGAAAAGGTCAGATTTGTCACTTTACTTTAGTAAAATATCCACGTTTATACCTAGTTTTACCATCGATCCAAATACGTCCCTACCATTAAGAAAGTAGATAAAAATATCCCCAACCTTAACGGTTGTCCACAGTGGCAAGGGACCACCTCAATAAAAAAAGGGGAAAAGGCCAGATTTGTTCCTATACTTTAGTAAAATATCCACGTTTATACCTAGTTCTACTATCGGTCCAAAAATACCTCATTTTGTTTAAACTTTATTGGCAAATATATGGGGACGATGTGAACATGTATCCTCTCTACCAAGCTAGATAACTAAATATTTTTTAAAAATGATCCAATATTATTTGCTGACATTCATACTCTAAAGAGTCAAAATGATACACTTAGTTGAATCTGAATTATTTAGAATCTCGTATGTTTAAAATTTCTGTAGCATGTAACAGACGGAAAACTTCATTTAATCATGGCGGCAAGCAAAGAATATTAATATGGTGGAAAATAAGGGAACGCAAGGAGTTCAGTTACTTTTCATTTTGTAATTTCATTTCACAAAGAAAGAAAATTATAAAATAAATTCATCCCAGAGTGCAGCTATTTTCCTCCTGTTTACAAAGATAAATAAAAATCTTCCTTTTTGTCCAACCAAAATAAGGGAGATAAATTGCCTTACTGACCATGATAATGAAAACAAGTTTCATAATAAGTATGAGAAATCTCGCAAGAAAAAGAATATGAAATTACTAAAGAAATAAAAAAAGAGGAGAAGGAAGATTTTCGGTAGATTGGTTAATTACTAAAGAATTAGAGTTAATTATGTGGCATTTTTGGACCGATAGTAGAACTAGGTATAAACGTGGATATTTTACTAAAGCAGAGGGACAAATCTGGCCTTTTTACTTTTTTTATTGAGATGGTCCCTTGCCACTGTGGACAACCGTTAGGGTTGGGGTATTTTTATCTACTTTCTTAACGGTAGGGACGTATTTGGACCGATAGTAGAACTAGGTATAAACGTGGATATTTTAATAAAGTAGAGGGACAAATCTGGTTTTTTTCCCTAAAAATAATCAATCATCAAATCAAAGATGTTTCCAATCCAATCGTATAATTGAAAAAAAAATATTTTCCTTGAGCTGAAGGTCTATCTGAAACAACTCCTCTATCTTTGTATCGACCCGACCCGTCATTACGGGAGTTACCGCCCCGTTTTCTCCGTTTTATGCTTCTATATGTTTCATTATATGTGTTTGAAGAATTTGAAGTAATTCGGATAAAGTTCGGTTAGAAATGAGACGATAAGTCTTTTTATGAGGAGGTTAGTTTGAAAAAGTCAACCGAATGTTGACTTATGAGTTAGAAGGCTCGGAATGGATTTTCGATGATTCGACTAGTTTCGGGGGATGATTTGTGACTTAGGAGCGCAATCGGAATTGAATTTGGAGGTCCGGTGTAGAATTAGGCTTGAATTG